>CM053038.1:51303674-51533674 GCA_028564925.1 Lithobates sylvaticus
AAAAGTGCTTGACTCGAGTATAAGCCGAGGGGGGGCACTTTCAGCACAAAAAAATGTGCTGAAAAACTCGGCTTATACTCGAGTATATACGGTAGCTTAAATGTGAATAAGTCTGAAATTTGGCAAATGAAGCGGTGCAACATTGATTATTGAAAGAGGCAAGGGGATTTTTACTTTTGATTCATTTTCAGAGTAATTAATCAAGCACTGATTATTAGTGCACACTGAAATATTTTGTTTCGGAATTTCGTGTTCGTCTGAAAAATAAATTAATTTAGTTACTCCCGAAATTCGTTTTTATTTATTTTGTTTCGATAAAAAATGCATTCATCCGAAAATCCGAAATAATTAAGGTCGAATCTGTCATTGAAGGCTTATGGTGTCTGGCGAATGTTCTAAGAAGATTCGACGGAGCAGCTGAACTGTACAACGCCGCAATCGTACATTTCCGGTCGAATGTTCCGCCTACAAGCTATTAAGGATGAGCCGAACACCCCCCCGTTCGGCTCGCACCAGAACCCGCGAACGGACCTAAAGTCCGTGCGAGCTTTAGAACCCTATTAGTTATAATGGATGCGAACGTTCGAAATTAAAAGTGCTCATTTTAAAGGCTAATATGCATGTTAATGTCATAAAAAGTGTTTGGGGACCTGGGTCCTGCCCCAGGGGACATGTATCAATGCAAATTTTTTTTTTAAAAAAACGGCCGTTTTTTTTCAGGAGCAGTGATTTTAATAATGCTTAAATTGAAACAATAAAAGTGTAATATTCCTTTAAATTTCGTACCTGGGGGGTGTCTATAGTATGCCTGTAAAGGGGCGCATGTTTCCCGTGTTTAGAACTGTCTCTGCGCAAAGTGTCATTTTTGAAAGTAAAAAAGCTATTTAAAATCACTCGCGGCTAATGTTAATTCACGGCTCCCGTAACACAGAGAACAGTGATTCATTGAAACTCATTCATAAAAAAAAGTCATTGATAAAAAAAAAAAAAAATGAAAAAAAAAAAAGCGTAGGGGTCCCCCCAAATTCAATAACCAGGCCCTTCAGGTCTGGGATGGATATTAAGGGGGATCCCAGCCAAAAAAAAAAAAAAAAAATGGCGTAGGGTCCCCCTCAAAATCCATACCAGACCCTTGAGGTCTGGTATGGATTTTAAGGGGAACCCTAGCCAAAAAAAATGGCGTGGGGTCCCCCTCAAAATCCATACCAGACCCTTATCCGAGCACGCAACCTGGCAGGCCGCAGGAAAAGAGGGGGGGACGAGAGCGGCCCCCCCTCTCGCCTGAACCGTACCAGGCCACATGCCCTCAACATTGGGAGGATGCTTTGGGGGTCTAAGACCCCAAAAGCACCTTGTCCCCATGTTGATTAGGACAAGGGCCTCTTCCCCACAACCCTGGCCGGTGGTTGTGGGGGTCTGCGGGCGGGGGGCTTATCGGAATCTGGAAGCCCCCTTTAACAAGGGGACCCCCAGATCCCGGCCCCCCCCCTGTGTGAAATGGTAAGGGGGTACAAAAGTACCCCTACCATTTCACCAAAAAAGTGGCAAAAATGGTAAAAAGGACAGGAGACAGTCTTTGACAATTCCTTTATTAAAATCTTCTTTCTTCTTTCTTCATCCTTCGGATTCTTCATCTTCTCCTTCCTTCATCTTCTTCCATCTTCTTCTTCCATTTTCTTCTTCCTCCGATCCGCTTCTTCTTGCGCTGGTCTTCTCGTCCTTCTCGTCCGGCATCTTCTTCCGTCGGCGTCGGCGTCGGTGTCGGTGTCTTCTTGGGCCGCTCCGCGCAATGGGAGGCTCCCGCTGTGTGAGGCTCCGCTCCATCTGACAGGTCTTTTAAAACGGAGGGCACCTGGTGACCCCGCCCCCCTCTGACATCATGGGGAAAGCCATCATGGAATTCCCCATGACGTCCCTGTGCGTCAGAGGGGGCGGGGTCACCAGGTGCCCTCCATTATAAAAGACCTGTCAGACGGAGCGGAGCCTCACACAGCGGGAGCCTCCCATTGCGCGGAGCGGCCCAAGAAGAGACAGAGACACCGACGCCGACGCCGACGGAAGAAGATGCCGGACGAGAAGGACGAGAAGACCAGCGCAAGAAGAAGCGGATCGGAGGAAGAAGAAAATGGAAGAAGAAGATGGAAGAAGATGAAGGAAGGAGAAGATGAAGAAACCGAAGGATGAAGAAAGAAGAAAGAAGATTTTAATAAAGGAATTGTCAAAGACTGTCTCCTGTCCTTTTTACCATTTTTGCCACTTTTTTGGTGAAATGGTAGGGGTAAGTACCCCCTTACCATTTCACACAGGGGGGGGGGGCGGGATCTGGGGGTCCCCTTGTTAAAGGGGGCTTCCAGATTCCGATAAGCCCCCCGCCCGCAGACCCCCACAACCACCGGCCAGGGTTGTGGGGAAGAGGCCCTTGTCCTAATCAACATGGGGACAAGGTGCTTTTGGGGTCTTAGACCCCCAAAGCATCCTCCCAATGTTGAGGGCATGTGGCCTGGTACGGTTCAGGCGAGAGGGGGGGCCGCTCTCGTCCCCCCCTCTTTTCCTGCGGCCTGCCAGGTTGCGTGCTCGGATAAGGGTCTGGTATGGATTTTGAGGGGGACCCCACGCCATTTTTTTTGGCTAGGGTTCCCCTTAAAATCCATACCAGACCTCAAGGGTCTGGTATGGATTTTGAGGGGGACCCTACGCCATTTTTTTTTTTTTTTTTTTGGCTGGGATCCCCCTTAATATCCATCCCAGACCTGAAGGGCCTGGTTATTGAATTTGGGGGGACCCCTACGCTTTTTTTTTTGTTTTTTATTAATGAATGACAGCTCTCTGTGTTACAGGAGCCATCAATTCATTAGCCGCGAGTGATTTAAATAGCTTTCTTCCTGCAAAAATGACACTTTTTTGCAGGGAAAGTTCTAAGCACAGGAAACCTGCCCTCCTTCACAGGCTACCTATAGACACCCCCCAGATGTGATACTGCAATGCTGTTCTAACAGCATGCACACACATATCCCCAGAAATAAAGAACATATTGTTGTCAGCAGTCAGCAGCACACTGACACGCTGACACTGTGAGTGAAACATAATATGCGAGGCCGCCGCAGCGGCGGCCTCTTATACCGTGGGGCGTGTATTAAAGCCCCTGAGCTATAATTGGCTACAGGCATCCTGCCTGTAGCCAATTATGGCTCTCCTCGCTGCCGGCGCTGTGATTGGCCAAGCATGCGGGGTCACAGTGCATGCTTGGCCAATCATCAGCCAGCATTGCACTGCGCGGGCCGCAATGCATTGCGGGGCCGCTCGCATCACACGAATTTGATGCGAGCGGTCCCAATAGTTCTGGGCTCGCCGAGCGAGCGAACACCCGGTGCTCGATTCGAACATGGGTTCGAATCGAACACCGGGCTCATCCTTACAAGCTATAGTAGAATTCTAATGTTGTATGACACTAGTAATAATTATATTTATTAATTATTATTACTAGTCAACCAACATTAGAATTCTTCTATAGCCTATGGGCGGAGCATTTGACCATAAATGTCCACTCGCGGCGACTGCTTCATCGAATCTTCATGTCGAATCTTTTCTCTCTATGTTGAATAATCTTGGACTAATAGAGTTAGGTTAGGCACATTCGACCTTTTTTGCTATTGTCTCTATAATGTCGAATCTTTTCTCTCTATGTCGAATCTTTTCTCTCTATGTCGAATCTTTTCTCTCAATGTCAAATCTTTTCTCTCTATGTCGAATCTTTTCTCTCTATGTCGAATAATCTTGGACTAATAGAGATAAGGTTAGGCACATTCGACCACAGGTTCAATGGACACAGATCGCTATTGTCAGCGTCATGTCGAATCTCCTATCTATATCGAACTGTTGCAATGAAAACAAAGCATTTGTTTATGTCGGATCTTTCGGTTTTCGGATTCTGCGTGTTCGTTATTGTTTGTTAAAACGATAACTAAAATACCCGAAATTTGGACGAAAATGCATTTGGACAAAAACTAATGCACATGTCTACGGATTAAATGCATTCGGACGAAAACGAATGCACGTCTACGGATTATAGGCAAGGGCTTATCTTACAACAAAGGGATATGTGCATCTCTTGTCCCTTACCATTTGTCTTATGTTTGCTTCTAGAAGGAGAGAATCTGATTGCTTGCCATGGTGAACATGCAGAGGTATAACTAAGAGCGCTAACGCAAAAATCTTTTGTAGGTCCCCTGATATAATATTCAAAACCTTTGACTGGTCCCCTGCAAGACAAAGGCATAATGAGCTAGTATGCATAGCATACTAGCTCATTATGATATACTTACCTTAGATCGAAGCCCCCGCAGTGGTGCCGGCACGCCGCTTTGGCCAGCGACATGTCTCCCAGAGTTGCAGGAACTCAACGCGTTTCGCATAAATAATGCGTCATCAGGAAGCGTCCCGATGACGCATTATTTATGCAAAACACGTTGAGGCTGGTTGTGCGACGCTGACCTCATTTCCTGCCGAATGTCCTTCACTGAAAATAAGGCTTGAACCGCATGCCGGCTCCTAGTAGTATACAGCCATCATAGGCAATTACAGGAAGGCTGGAGAGACTCAGTGCCAGTCTAAGGCACACATACCAGTGAGTGGAAATCTTTTATATGACCTTTTTAGCTATTAAAGTATGGAATTGTGTGCAATAATGGCTCATTGGATCAACATATTTGGACTTTATTGTTTGGTTTACATTTCAACATGTGTTTGTTTGTGTTATGGGATTTTTCACATTTGTATAATAGGTTTTGATGATAAATCCTTAGCACATTAAAACACTGCTTGATTCATGCATTTAAAGGGCCAGCGCAGCTACACAAACAATATTTTTTTTTTTGCACAAGTGTCATAAATAGGCTTGGTCTTGAAGTGGTTAAACGATTCAGCACTATGTTAACGAATGTACCAGGAATAAGGAATTATTAACCGCTTGCCGACCGCCGCACACAGATGTACGTTGGCAGAATGGCACAGGCAGGCAAATGGGTGTACAGGTACGTCCCTTTAAATTTGCCACCTTTTCGGGCGTGCCCGCGGGTCCAGCTCAATGTTCCCTGGCGGCCCGCCATTGCAGTGTGGAGAGGTAGAACGGCTTGCTTGCTATGGGGGCACCCGAGCCGAGTCACAGATCCCCGTGTCCATTTAGACACGGAGCCCCGACCCGGCCCCACTCCCTCTCGTCCCTGATTGGCTCACTGGCTTTGATTGACAGCCGTGGGAGCCAATGGCGCCACTTTTGAGCCAATCAGAAGGAGAGTCACGGATGGCTAAGACACTTGTGGACATCGCTGGAGAGAGAGGGGGCTCAGGTAAGTATTAGGATGGGCTGAGAGGGGCTGCTACACACAGAAGGAAACCTTCTGCCTTTAAAATCCATTTAATCTACCAGAGAATTCATATACCCCTAAAAGGGGAAGGTGCATAGTGACCTGCGAAGGTCAATATTGGAGGTGAGCACAAAGTTTGGAAGGTGGAGGGGCGCCGGGGGTGATTTGCACTATTTGCACAAATTTCCCGGAAGAATATATTTATAATTGGACTTTATTATTGTGTTTAATTATTGCATGAAATTCTGTAAACAGAGATCACAGTGGTGTGAAAACATGTTTTGATATCTTCCTACTATGATTCACTTTTTATTAGCTTTATTTTAGTATATACTTGTCACTTTAATCTCATCGCAGTCATTTTTAGTGATTGTGTTTATTTGTGTTATGTAGCGTGTATTTAGCACGTTTTCTGATTGCATTTAGCAAATGGGAGAGCGCTTTACCATGTAGATCCATATTTACATATTTAAAGTGTTTGTAAAGCCGAACGTATTCCTTTCATTAAGGTATAAAATGTTTGGGCATCAGAATACCGCCCTCATGTGATCTCTGTGAAGAGGACCTGTCATGCCCTATTCCTATTACAGGGGATGTTTACATTCCTTCTAAAAGAAATAAAAATGATCAAAAAATTAAGTATTAAAGGGACAACATAAAACTAAAAATAAAATGAACAATAAAAAATGTTTTTAAATTTTAAAGCGCCCCCATCCCCTTATGCTCGCACGCGGAAGCGGACGCATATGTAGGTTGCGTCCGCATATGTAAACTGCGTTCAAACCACACATGAGGTATCGCCGCGAACGTTAAAGTGAGAGCAATAATTCTAGCATTAGACTCTGTAACACTAAACTGGTAACCTGTAAAAAAAAAAAATTAATATAGCCTATGGAGATTTTTAAGTACCGAAGTTTGGCGCAACTTTAAAGCGTGACATGTTAGGTATCTATTTTATCAGCGAAACATCAACTTTCACATTATACAAAAACATTGGGGGTAAATATTGTGTTTTGTTCATTTTAAATTCATGAAAGTGTTTTTTTTTTTTATCCGGTTCCCGACCAGCGCACGACGATGTACGTCGGCAGAATGGCACGGACAGGCATAAGGGCGTACAGGTACGTCCCTTTAAGAATGCCGCCGCACCGGTCGGGACCCCCATGAGTCCGGTCGCGGGTCCCGCGGACTCGATTGCCGCGGGGATACCCGCGATCGTCTCACGGGAAGGTTGAACGGGGAGATGCGGAAGTAAACAGCATCTCTCTGTTCTGCCTAGCAACAAGTGACACTGATCTCTGCACCCTGTGATTGGAGCAGAGATCAGTGTTCACTAACACACAGCCACGCCCCCCCCCCACAGTTAGTAACACGCCCCTAGGAACACTTAACCCCTACACTGCCACCCCCTGGTTAACCCCTTCACTGCCAGTGTCATTTACACAGGAATCTGTGCATTTAAATAGCACTGATTGCTGTATAAATGACAATGGTCCGATGTGTCAAAAATGTCCGATGTGTCCGCCATAATGTCGCAGTCACAATAAAAATCGCTGATCACCGCCATTACTAGTAAAAAAAAAAAATATTAATAAAAATGCTATAAAACTACCCCCTATTTTGTAAACGCTATAACTTTTGCGCAAACCAATCAATACTCGCTTATTGCGATTTTTTTTTTTTTACCAAAAATATGTAGAAGAATACGTATCGGCCTAAACTGAGGAAAAAAATATTTTTTTTAGATATTTTTGGGGGATATTTATTATAGCAAAAAGGTAAAAATAATGTGTTTTTTTTTCAAAATTGTCGCTCTTTTTTTGTGTATAGCACAAAAAATAAAAACCGCAGAGGTGATCAAATACCACCAAAAGAAAGCTCTATTTGTGGGAAATAAAGGACGTCAATTTTGTTTGGGAGCCACGTCGCACGACCGTGCAATTGTCAGTTAAATCGACGCAGTGCCGAATAGCAAAAAGTGGTCTGGTCTTAAAGTGGAAGTAAACCCCACTATCGTTTTCAGCCAAGGAAGCTGCCATCTTTGCCTCTGTTTAATCTTCAACTGCCACAGTGCTGCACATGTGATCCGTTATGACACCAGCCATTGGATGGTTTGACTGTTTGGTTGAGAGCACAGCCAATGTGCAGTTAGCATTCACGGCATGCCTTTTTTTTTTTTAGACTGTTAAATCGATGGGTTTACTTCTGCTTTAAGCCAGCAAAATGGTCCGGTCTGAAAGTGGTTTTAAACGCATTTAAAAAATTGCTACGCAAATACCGTGTGACATAAAAAATTGGAACTACCCCATTTTATTCCCTAGGGTCTCTGCTAAAATATATATATAATGTTTGGGCTTTCTGAGTAATTTTCTTGCAAAAAAATTATGATTTTTACATGTAGGAGAGAAACACCAGAATTGGCTTGGGTGGCAAGTGATTATTATTATTATTATTATTATTATTATACAGGATTTATATAGCGCCAACAATATAAAAGGGAGACAATACAGTTATAATACAATAAAATACAAGAGGATTAAGAGGGCCCTGCAGGTGGTACAAAACTTTGTAACTGTGGGGAATGAGCTGATGGAAGTGGTAGGAGATTAGTTGGAGATGTGATTTTGGAAAGTGGTTTTCCTGAATAGATGAGGTTTTCAGGGATCGCCTGAAGGTAGCAAGAGTAGAGGATAGCCGGACAGGTGGAGGTAGCGAGTTCCAGAGGATGGGAGAGACTCTGGAGAAATCCTGGAGAAGAGCATGGGAGGAGGAGACGAGGGAGCTTGAGAGTAGGAGGTCCTGAGAAGAGCGGAGAGGACGATTTGGGTGATATTTGGAGACAAGATTGGCAATGTAGCTCGAAGCTGTGAATGGCTTTGTATGTTGTGGTTAGTATTTTGAATTTACTTTGCTGGTTAAAAAAATAACCTTAAAAGAAACCCCTAGACTAGAATGCTGGAAGTGCTGTGTGCCAGGCTGTGTGTGTGCTCTGAGGGGGGAAATGAGACCAACCTACCAGTGGCTCCTGAGGAAGGGGTAGTGCTACACATGCAAAAACCAAAGCAGATGTTTCTGGACGTGGTCATTCACCGCTGGTATCTTTTGGTTCAGCAAGTGTTGGTCTTGGGTGCAAAGGATCCCAGCACAAGAGAGCAAGACTACAAACCTGGAATTAGGTATTGGAATTAGGTATACAGGAGAGAGTTGGTTTTGGGGGTTTAAGAGAAGGTTAGGATGAGGGTTAGAGGAAGGGATGGTGCTAGGGTTACAGGAAGGGTCAACATTTGGAAGGGTCTTTAGGTCAATGACTGCCCTTCAGGCTAGACCGAAAACTATCAGCCCCTATGTCCCAGGGTAGAAAGCTAACATGTCATACAAAAACACTAAACATTCCTTTAAATAAAGGCATACGCAGTATTAATCAAATATCCATCACTAAACTACTGGAGATTAACAATTGCCTTTGCGCCCCAAACAATTATTTAAGACGCATTGCCTGTAGTTAATATGATCTGCTTCATGCATGGGCAAAGCCCAATACCGGTTCGGTAGAGCAATGGATTTATTGTAAATGCAAACTACAATGCTCCAAGTCTCACAAATTAACTGACACATTATATAAAGCCCTGAATGATTTATGGTGCTGCAGATTGCAGTCTGGCTCAACATTACATGCCCCTGTACTTGTAAATTTATTGTGTTAATATTTTGTCTGTAACATAACCTAGAGTAATGGCTATATGTGATATACCATGGTTTCTCAACCAGGGTTCCGTGGAACTCTAGGGTTGCTACCAGTGTTGGTCATCTTACTTTAAAAAAATAATTAGCGGTGCGCATGCGCGGAGTCTCCTAAGATGGCGGCGTAAGCCCGGAGCTCCGTACAGCGCCGGCCACACAGCGCTAATAGCGGCGGACTCCGGCTTCCATTCTCCCTGTTTCGAACGGGAGCAGGCAGGGGAGACATCGGGGACCTCCTCCATGTCCGGGGGACACGCTAGACGGGCCCTGGAACCCCATTTCAGCTCCGTAAACGTCCGGGATTTTCCCAAGATGGCGGCCGCACCTCAGGCACCTCAGGCAAGGGATCAGGCTGCAGAGGACTCCTCCGGCACGGGCAGGCAAGTGCTGAAACAAGCTATACTACCTTTTACCCCACTATTGTCTGCCCCAGCCCCTGCAGGGGAAATCCCTTCACAAACTGCCTCAGTGTCCCTATTGGAGCGCTCCACAGGGCCCTGTGGGATGTCTCCCTTCACAGCCTCACATAACCTGACTGAACTCATTACTCACCAACCCACGCAGGCTCTTGATGTAACCTTCAATGTCTCAGAACTTTTTAACAGGATCTCAGAGATGCTTGACAGGGGGTTAGCACAAAATGCTGACAAAATCACAGATAGGATCACAGGAGAAATCAGGGCAGATTTCCAAAACCTGGGCTCCAGAATTGAACATATTGAACATAAACTAGACATTACTATCTCCAGGTCAAATCAAAACACTGATCATCTGCACTTTGTGCAAGAACAACTTGAAATGGCCCAGGCCCGGATCGACGATCTCGAGAATCGCTCGAGGAGGGATAACTTTAGGATCAGAGGGATTCCCGAGTCGGTCATAGATGTCCCTGCGGCTGTGCAGGAAGTCATTAAAACCCTGATCCCCTCTGTCTCATCTCACAAATTAGAATTGGACAGGGCTCATAGATCCCTGGGCCCTCCGAGGAAAGATGGATCCCCCAGGGACATTGTGGTTAAACCACACTATTACTCCATTAAAGAGGAGGTGATGAAACGCTCCCGCCAACAGGACCGCATACAGTTCCAGGAGAAGGACATTCAGATATTTGCTGACATCTCCCCGTTTACCATTCAAAAACGGAGGTCTCTGAAACCTCTTCTGGCAGCTTTGACAAAAAAAGATATTAAGTACCGCTGGGCATTCCCTTTTGCCCTCAAATTCTCCTACAAGGGCAAACAGCATGCAATTCATAATTTTCCTGAAGGTGAACGCTTACTCCTGGATCTCAAGCTCATCTCCTTAGACACGGACATGGACACGACACACTCTCAACATGGGTCTACCAAACGGCCCACACCTCAGAGCCCTACGTCACCCTTATGGGGTAAAGTCAACCACAAGAGAGTCAAGGATAACCTCCCCCCATGATGCTGTCTCCTGCGATTTCTTGTACTGATTCCTCTTCTGTCATGACCGATGCTACCCCCTGATGGATGTCACTTCCAAGAACTTTTTCCGGAACTGATTTGATCGTATCCCCTCATATTCTGACACCTGCTGTCAGGCAATTTCGGGCCTCGCATTCGCACTGGTAGTGCGACCTTTTCCCCTAGTAACTCTTCCCTCTCCCCCCTAGCCATGCTCCCCCACACTGGACATTTGAGTCTACTCCACCATACGGGAAGACTGGTAGCTGTTTCCGCATTGTTCCGAGTTTTACAGTTTTGTTGCTACGCTGTATAGGGCCGGGGCTGATGCCTTGTGCTCCCTTCTACTACTCAGACAGGAATTTTCTACTTCTGGGTAGTGGAACCTTAGCCCTTCACTTGGGCTATACAAAAGTTGTCTGTTCTGATTAAGGGAAGGGAGGTCTACTCCTTCCCTTAATCCGGGCCTGTCATAGGCTTTACATTATTCGGTTTAATGTCTGATCGTGTTTACTTCTTCTTTTCCCTGACTAACCTCTTTTCTCTTTCAGCCTGTCCACTGATGCATTTCTCTCGTAAGGTGTCTCCGGAGATTCCACAAGTCGGTTGGGCAGTCCTTCTTCCCTCACTCCCTTCACAGATTCCGGTAAGTGACTGTGGATCAAATGACATGTTCTCCCTTAAGCTCCATGGCTAACGACATTTCCACCACACACCCCTTTACGGATAATCTCGCACAATACACAGGGACTTAATTCTCCCATTAAGAGAAGAAAGGCCTTCCAGGTCTACCGATCTCGTCACATAGATGTTCTACTGTTGCAGGAAACTCATTTTCCGATGCGGTATGCCCCTTCTTTTCTACATGCCCAATTTCCATCGTTCTTCCTAGCTAACGCGGAAGACAAGACGAAAGGGGTAGCGATCTTATTTTCTAAACAATGCAACTTCTCGGTACAACTGGAACATAGAGACCCGGAGGGACGATTCCTCCTAGTGAAAGGTTCCATTGAAAATCAACTATATTCTTTCATTTCCTACTATGCCCCCAATAGCGGTCAGACAAGGTTCTTTCAGCGTATGCTTCATACCCTTAGCCCAATGTTGGACGGGATCGTAATTATGGGAGGGGATTCAAATGTAGCATTTGACTCGGGTATTGACAAGTCCAAACCTATCCGTTCGCAAGTGACCAGGCCTACTAAACGTAGCGTTCAACTAGCGCGACTGATTTACCAGTCTCAATTAGCTGACATCTGGAGGGAATTGAACCCCTCCACACGAGACTTCACCCACTTCTTGGACCCTTACTTGCTTCCAAGTTGTCCCCTAGATTTTTCTGCGGATGGTTCTCACTTAACATTACTTTATGCCCACCCCAACACTGGTACTTGTAAATTCCCTATTCCGATCAGGAAAGACCACCTGAAAGCGTTTCAGAGCAAAGTCACTAAATTTTATCTGGCACAAGAAGGGACCTAATTAGCTAAGTTACAAATTACTTCTCCCAAAAAGTAATTGCGTTAGTAACTCAGTTACTAAACATTGAAAAATAATTTTAATTAGAAACAAATTACTTCTCCCAAAAAGTAATTGCGTTAGTAACTCAGTTACTACATTGGAAAAGTAGTTATGCAGAAAAGTAACTGTGACTTTTTTTTTTAATATTCTATACGTGTAACTAAGGGGCGGGTCTAATCTTACTGTAAGCAAGGGGCACATTTATTATTATTGTTATATATTGTGTAACCAAGGGGCTGCTCTATTATTACTCTAACCAAGGGGCAGATCTGTTATAGCGTGTAAGCAAGGGGCGGGTCTATTATTATTATATTGTGTAAGGGGTGGATGGCTACAGAAGAGGGCGAATGTTAAATTAATGGGCAGAGCTCGATATATAACAATAATAATAAATGCCCCCCTTGGTTACAGTAATACTAGACCTGCCCCTTAGTTACACGATAAATGCCTCTTGCAGAGTAGCACGAGCATCGAGAGTTTTCGGCATCGCCTCGTACAATTACATGTTAACTGCGCCTGCGCGGTGTAGAGTTCACTCAGAGCTGTTTAGGTTCGGCAATTTTCGTAAGCTATGTTGTCCTTCGTGCCGCGCAATCCCTGCGCCTGCGCAGTACAGGGGGTCCTTATCCGGCGGGGGAACTTTTTCATCAGGACACCGGAATTACACTACTGCCATCTAGTGGCGGTAGATGTAATTGCGGTAACGCCGCCCAAGTAATGGGAACTGCGTTACCATGAGGGGAAAATTAATCAGTTAGATTACTCGTTACCCTCTAAAGTAACTGCGTTAAGTAACCCCGTTTATTGTAACTCAGTTACTTACATCACTGGTTGCTACAGAGATTGCTAAGGGTTCCTTGAGCAATGTGCAATTCATGCCTCTCATATAAGTTCCCACTAACACCATTGATCCTATTTTATTAATCTGTTATCTGTAAGGAGGTAGTTCTTCCCAATGACCACAAATGTAAGGAGCATTCTTCCCACTGGCCATCACATTAACCTATCATGAGTTGTAGATAAATAAATTTTTAGCTGGGGTTCCCCGAGGCTGGAAAGTTATTTCAAGGGTTCCTTTGTGTTGAAAAATTTGGCTGTGATATACAGTGCATAGCAGGGTAATAAATGCCGCTTTTTGGAGCTGGATGGAAATTGTTATTTTTGTGGAGAGGCACATATTGACTGTTCCAAAAAACGAACCCCGTTTTGTCAAATGTAACAATCTCTTGAGGATAACAGGAGGGGATTTCCAGACTCAGTGGTTTCCAAAGCCAGAGCTGATCAATGGTGGTCTTGGCATGTGATCCTACAGTGGGGGTTAACCTGTATTACAAACTATACATTGACCACTTAATGACAGGAAGGATTTACCCCCTTAAAGCGGAAGTAAACCCATCGATTTAAAAGTTTAAAAAAAAAGGCATGCCGGGAATGCTAACTGCACATTGGCTGTGCTCTCAACCAAACAGTCAAACCATCCAATGGCTGGTGTCATAACGGATCACATGTGCAGCACCGTGGCAGTTGAAGATTAAACAGAGGCAAAGAAGGCAGCTTCCTTGGCTGAAAACGATAGGGGGGTTTACTTCCACTTTAATGATCAGGCCATTTTTTGTGATAAGGTACTGCGTTTAATTGCCAATTGCGTGGTCATGCGATGCTGAACCCAAACAAAATTGACGTCCATTTTTCCCCACAAATAGAGATTTCTTTTGGTGGTATTTGATCACCTCTGCGGTTTTTATTTTGTGTGCTATAAACAACAAAAAAAGCTTGTCAATATTCCTTTCGCACGCGATTCTGGCAAGTATGGCTCTTGAAATGGTGGGTGCTGCAGCGATTACCAGTTGGGTCCTGGAAAATCAAGCAAGTGTACATATTCACCAGCACACCGTGGTTCAACAACTTCCGTCCGTAATGCCATCCTGGTCTTAGTCCGTAGGGTTCAATATTGAGTTGGCCCACCCTTTGCAGCTATAACAGCTTCAACTCTTCTGGGAAGGCCGTCCACAAGGTTTAGGAGTGTGTCTATGGGAATGTTTGACCATTATTCCAGAAGTGCATTTGTGAGGTCAGGCACTGATGTTGAATGAGAAGGCCTGGCTTGCAGTCCCCGCTCTAATTCATCCCAAAGGTGTTCTATCAGGTTGAGGTTAGGACTCAGGCCTAGTCAATGTGCTGTGCAGGACAGTCAAGTTCCTTCACCCCAAACTCGCTCATCCATGTCTTTATGGACCTTGCTTTGTGCACTGGTCCAAATCATTTGGTGGCGGGGGGGGATTATGCTGTGGGGTTGTTTTTCAGGGGTTGGGCTTGGCCCCTTAGTTCCAGTGAAGGGAACACTTAAGGCGTCAGCATACCAAGACATTTTGGACAATTTAATGCTCCCAACTTTGTGGGAACAGTTTGGGGATGGCCCCTTCCTGTTCCAACATGACTGCACACCAGTGCACAAAGCAAGGTCCATAAAGACATGGATTAATGAGGTTGGGGTGGAGGAACTTGATTGGCCTGCAGAGTCTGACCTCAACCCTATAGAACACCTTTGGGATGAATTAGAATGGAGACTGAGAGCCAGGCCTTCTCGTCCACATCAGTGTTTGACCTCGCAAATGTGCTTCTGGAAGAATGGTGAAACATTCCCATAGACACACTCCTAAACCTTGTGGATGGCCCTCCCAGAAGAGTTGAAGCTTTTATAGCTGTAAAGGGTGGGCCAACTCAATATTGAACCCTACGGACTAACGCCCCGTACACACGGTCGGATTTTCAGACGGAAAATGTCCTATCGGACCATGTTGTCGGAAATTCCGACCGTGTGTGGGCTCCATCTGACTTTTTCTGTCGGAATTTCGGACGGAAAAAGTTTGAGATCCTGCTCTCAAATTTTCCGACAACAAAGTCCTATCGGACTTTTTCCGATCGTGTTCTGCAAATTCCAACGGACAAAGTGCCACGCATGCTCAGATCACATTACAAGACCAAAGCTATTGGCTACTAGCCTCTACGTAGTCCCGTCGTACGCAACGAACGTCACCCCGTTCCGAACGATCGGATTTTCCGACAACTTTGTCCGACCGTGTGTCACTGTGTGTCACCAGTGTCGGACAAAATCCCTCGGAAAAAATCTGACGGATTTTGTGGTCGGAATTTCCGACTGTGTGTACGGGGCATAAGACTGGGATGCCATTAACGTTCATGTGGGTGTAAAGGCAGGTGTCGCAATACTTTTGACAATATAGGATATATGAATATACACATGCACACATTTTATATACATATATTTATTTATTTGTTTTTATATTTTTTTTTAGGGGGTTTTAGTGTTGTGACAATTGTCTTATAACATTTGGAGTATTCATCATGTTCCATTGAGATGCATCCTGATGGAAAAGCAAACTACGATCACATTACACCGTGGCAGAATAAATTGGCAATGCAGGGAACCTTTTTAATGATGTGTTAATCAATAAACCTACTCTGAGGCAAAGTATTGGAAATCTTTTTTTTTTTAAAGCATAAACTGCACATTTAGAAACTTGGGATTTTGCTTTCACACGTGCAAGTCTGTGTCCCTATGGAATCGCTACCACTGTAGCCACACACAGCGAAATGTTGCTTTGTTGATGCCCTGCTGCTGAATCTCACTCACTAACATTTCACTGGCTCCGCTACAAAAGAAGCGATTCTATAAGGAAAAGAATGGGCAGCCTCTTAGCGATCCTCCTTCTAGCAAATTTCACAAATTGTCAGTGACAGGGACGCTAGCCACAGAGCTGCCTGTGTGTCATCAGCCTTATACCCCGTACACACGAGCGGTTTTTCCGTTGGAAAAATCTTGGATGGTTTTTCCGATGGAATTCCGCTCAAGCTTGGCTTGCATACATGCGGTCACACAAATGTTCGCTGAACTTTCGACCGTCAAGAACGCGGTGACGTACAACACTACGACGAGCTGAGAAAATTAAGTTTAATGCTTCCGAGCATGCGTTATCAATTTTGCACGTCGGAATTGGTACAGGCGATTTGAATTTCCGATCAAAACTTTTTCCGACCGAAAAATTGAGAACCTGCTCTCAATCTTGTGCTGGCTGGAAATACGCCAGCAAAAGTCCGATGGAGCCTACACGTGGTCGCATTTTCCGACCAAAAGCTCTCATCTGTCTTTTGCTGGTGGAATTTCCGATCGTGTGTACGCGGCATAACATTGGTGGTCAGTGGAAAAATGCCCCCTTACACTGGTGCTCAGTAGAAAAGTACCCCCTTACATGGGTGTTCAATGAAGAAATCCTCCCTTGCACTTATGGTTAGTGGATAAGTGTCCCCTTACACTGGTCGTCAGTGAAAAAATGCTCCTTTACACTGGCGGGGAGTGGAAAAATGCTCCCTTACACTGGTGGTTGATGGAAAAATACCCCTACACTGGTTATCAGTGGAAAAATGGCTTGTTAGATCGATGGTCAGGGCAAAAATGCTACCTATATACAGGTGGTCGGTGACAAAAATGCCACTTTTACACTTGTGATCAGTGGAAAAATGGCCCCCCTTACACTGGTGATAAATGGAAATGGCCTCTAATGCCATTTTAGAGGAATGTTCAGAGGAAAAATCCCCCCCCCCGTCAAACTGGTGATTAGTGGTAAAATGCACCCTTAAACTCGTGATCATGATCACTAGTAAAGTGCCCTTCATACATTGGCCCTTAGTGAAAAAATGGCCTCAGGCACTGGTGATCAGTGTAAAATGCCCCCATACACTAGTGATTAGTAGAATAAATGCCCCTTACTCTGGTGATCAGTGGTGAAATGTCCGCTCACACTGATGGTCAGTAGAAAAATGTCCCTATACACAGGTGGTCAATGCAATAATGACCTCTTACACTGGTGATCAGTAGATACATGCCCTCTTAACTTTGGTTGTCAGTGGTAAAGTGCCCCCTAAAACCTTTACATTAGCGGTCAGTGGAGATGTGCCCCCTTACACTGGCAATCAATGGAACGGTGCCTCCTTATACCGATGAACAGTGGAAATAAAAGCCCCCTTAGACTGGTGATCAGTGGAACAGTGCCCCCTTATACTGATAAACGGTGGAAAAATGCCCCCTTAAACTGGCAGTCAATGGAAAAGTGCCCCCTTATACTGATGAACAGAGGAAAAATGCCCGCTTACACTGGTGATCAGTGGGAAATTTCCGACCGTGTGTACGGGGCATTACACTGATGGTCAGTGGTAAATTGCCACCATACATTGGTCCTCAGTGGAAAAATGGCCTCCGGCACTGGTGATCAGTGATAAAATGCCCCCCCCATACACTAGTGGTCATTGTAAGAAATGCCCCTTACACTGGTGATCAGTGGTAAAATGTCCTCTCACACTGAGGGTCAGTAGGAAAATGCCCTCTTACTTTGGTTGTCAGTGGTGTCACGGTTGCGTGTTTATTGATCCGAAGCTGCTCGGGTTCCTGACAATCCACCCTGAACCTACAGTGGTGTGAAAAAGTGTTTGCCCCCTTCCTCATTTCCTGTTCCTTTGCATGTTTGTCACACTTAAGTGTTTCGGAACATCAAACCAATTTAAACAATAGTCAAGGACAACACAAGTAAACACAAAATGCAATTTGTAAATGAAGGTGTTTATTATTAAAGGTGAAAAAAAATCCAAACCATCATGGCCCTGTGTGAAAAAGTGATTGCCCCCTAAACCTAATAACTGGTTGGGCCACCCTTAGCAGCAACAACTGCAACCAAGCGTTTGCGATAACGTGCAATGAGGCTTTTACAGCGTCCTGGAGGAATTTTGGCCCACTCATCTTTGCAGAATTGTCCTAATTCAATTACATTAGAGGGTTTTCGAGCATGAACGGCCTTTTTAAGGTCATACCACAACATCTCAATAGGATTCAGGTCAGGACTTTGGCTAGGCCACTCCAAAGTCTTCATTTTGTTTTTCTTCAGCCATTTGGTGGTGGACTTGCTGGTGTGTTTAGGATCATTGTCCTGCTGCAGAACCCAAGTTCGTTTCAGCTTGAGTACACGAACAGATGGTCGGACATTCTCCTTCAGGATCTCTTGGTAGACAGCAGAATTCATAGTTCCTTTTATCACGGCAAGTCTTCCAGGTCCTGAAGCAGCAAAACAGCCCCAGACCATCACACTACCACCACCATATTTTACTGTTGGTATAATGTTCTTTTTCTGAAATGCAGTGTTCCTTCTACGCCAGATATACTTGGACACACACCTTCCAAAGAGTTCCACTTTTGTCTCATCGGTCCACAGAATGTTGTCCCAAAAGTCTTGGGGATCATCAAGATGTGTTGTGGAGAAATTGAGACGAGCTTTGATGTTCTTTTTGCTCAGCAGTGGTTTTCTCCTTGGAACTCTGCCATGCAGGCCATTTTTGCCCAGTCTTTTCCTGATGGTGGAGGCATGAACGCTGACCTTAACTGAGGCAAGTGAGGCCTGCAGTTCCTTGGACGTTGTTGTGGGGTCTTTTGTGACCTCTTGGATGAGTCGTCGCTGCACTCTTGGGGTAATTTTGGGCGGCCGGCCACTCCTGGGAAGGTTCACCACTGTTCCATGTCTTCGCCATTTGTGGATAATGGCTCTC
Organism: Lithobates sylvaticus; assembly: GCA_028564925.1. Classification (NCBI taxonomy): domain Eukaryota; kingdom Metazoa; phylum Chordata; class Amphibia; order Anura; family Ranidae; genus Lithobates; species Lithobates sylvaticus. Next base: position 51,322,339 of record CM053038.1, read on the forward strand.
ACTGTGGTTCGCTGGATTCCCAAAGCTTTGGAAATGGCTTTATAACCCTTTCCAGACTGATAGATCTCAATTACTTTCTTTCTCAATTGTTCCTGAATTTCTTTGGGTCTCGGCATGATGTGTAGCTTTTAAGGATCTTTTGGTGGAGCTTACTGTGTCAAGCAGCTCCTATTTAAGTGATGCCTTGATTGTGAACAGGTGTGGCAATAATCAGGCCTGGGTGTGGCTAGAGAAATTGAACTCAGGTGTGGACAACCACAGTTATAGTATGTTTTAACAAGGGGGGCAATCACTTTTTCACACAGGGCCATGATGGTTTTGATTTTTTTTCACCTTTAATAATAAACACCTTCATTTACAAATTGCATTTTGTGTTTACTTGTGTTGTCCTTGACTATTGTTTAAATTGGTTTGATGTTCCGAAACACTTAAGTGTGACAAACATGCAAAGGAACAGGAAATGAGGAAGGGGGCAAACACTTTTTCACACCACTGTAGGTATTATTAAGCCTGTGCACCCGTGACTCCGTGTTCGAGCAACGTGTCTCCACACTGAAGCCGGACCCTCCTGTTCCTCTGGCGTTTGCTTCTCTGAGTATTCCCTTATTCTTTGTGTTGTTTGATCCTATCTTTGTTCTCAGTGTTTCCCTCTGGCTTTGCAGTTTATTCCCTTTGGTTTCTGTCAGTGGTTTCCTGTATTCCCTGTTAGTGTGTTTCTTTCTCTGCTTAGGCTCCTGTGTGTACCCTGTGTTCTTCCAGCTTAGTATTTGGCTGCATTGTGGCTGCATGGGTGTGCTAGAGATCAGCAACCTGGGGGCTGCCATGCAGCGCAATATCCACACCACCAGTGGCTCTGAAGAAGACCGGGAGGCCCCTTAGATCCTGCAACTCTAGCACACCGCGGTTACGTGCGGTCACACTACTTCCACATCTGCGAGGACCCATACCCCGGTACACCTGGTTAGTTGTTGCATTGGCTGCTAGACCTTGAGCTACAGTCCCGGGTGATCTTACCATCTGATCGTGGTAAGTGGTAAAAATGCCCCCTTACACTAGTGATCAGTGGAGATATGTCCCCTTACACTGGTGATCAGTGGAAAGGTGCCCCCTTACACTAATGATCAGTGGAAAGGTGCCCCCTTACACTAGTGATCAGTGGAAAGGTGCCCCCTTACACTAGTGATCAGTGGAAAGGTGCCTCCTTACACTAGTGATCAGTGGAAAGGTGCCCCCTTACACTAATGATCAGTGGAAAGGTGCCCCTTTACACTAGTGATCAGTGGAAAGTTTCCCCCTTACACTAGTGATCAGCGGAAAGGTGTCCCCTTACACTGGTGATCAGTGGAAAGGTGCCCGCTTACACTAGTGATCAATGGAAAGTTCCCCCCTTACACTAGTGATCAATGGAAAGTTGCCCCCTTACACTAGTGATCAGTGGAAAGGTGCCCCCTTACGCTGGTGATCAGTGGAAAGTTGCCCCCTTACACTAGTGATCAGTGGAGAGGTGTCCCCTTACACTGGTGATCAATGGAAAGGTGTCCCCTTACACTGGTGATCAGTGGAAAGGTGTCCCCTTACACTAGTGATCAGTGGAAAGGTGTCCCCTTACACTGGTGATCAGTGGAGAGGTGTCCCCTTACACTGGTGATCAGTGGAAAGGTGTCCCCTTACACTGGTGGTCAGTGGAAAGGTGCCCCCTTACACTAGTGATCAATGGAAAGGTGTCCCCTTACACAAGTGATCAGTGGAAAGGTGCCCCCTTACGCTAGTGATCAGTGGAAATTTGCCCCCTTACACTAGTGATCAGTGGAGATATGTCCCCTTACACTAGTGATCAGTGGAAAGGTGCCCCCTTACACTAATGATCAGTGGAAAGGTGCCCCCTTACACTGGTGATCAGTGGAAAGGTGCCCCCTTACACTAGTGATCAGTGGAAAGGTGCCTCCTTACACTAGTGATCAGTGGAAAGGTGCCCCCTTACACCAATGATCAGTGGAAAGGTGCCCCTTTACACTAGTGATCAGTGGAAAGGTGCCCCCTTACGCTAGTGATCAGTGGAAATTTGCCCCCTTACACTGGTGATCAGTGGAGAGGTGTCCCCTTACACTGGTGATCAGTGGAAAGGTGTCCCCTTACACTGGTGATCAGTGGAAAGGTGTCCCCTTAAGCCCCATACACACGGTCGGACTTTTTCATGGATTCTGTCCGATCGGACAATGTTGTTGAAAAATCAGACCGTGTGTATGCACCATCGGACAGTGTACGTCGGATTGTCCGACGGACAAAGTCTTATCTCCTGCTGGAAAGATTTGCCGACAACACGGTCCGATCACACCAAATCCGATCGTGTGTACGGTTGTCCGACCGGACAAAGTGCTACGCATGCTCAGATCACATTACAAGACCAAAGCTATTGGCTACTAGCCTCTACGTAGTCCCGTCGTAGGCAACAAACGTCACCACGTTCAGAATGATCGGATTTTCCGACAACTTTGTCCGACCGTGTGTACGCAAAACCAACAACAGACAAAGTATGACGGACAGGATCCGACCGACCTGGTCCGCGGATTGTCCGACCGTGTGTATGGGGCTTTACACTGGTGATCAGTGGAAAGGTGTCCCCTTACACTGGTGATCAGTGGAAAGGTGTCCCCTTACATTGGTGATCAGTAGAAAGGTGCCCCCCCCCACACCCTTGCATAGGTGGTTGGTGCTTTGCTCCCTAAAGCTGTGGTCAGTGGAAAGAATGCTCCCTTATAGCTAAAAAGATCATTGGGGTCAGTGGAAGCTTCTCTGGAGGTCAGCAAATGCATAAGGAACCCCCAACAACCTCTAGGGGAACTCTGATTGAGAAAAGCTGCCAAATACTTAGGGTATAGAGTATAGGGTGACACTGTGCCTTGTATAGGGTGACACTGCTTTGTATAGGGTGATACAGAGCTGTCCCTTGTATAGGGTGACACAGATCTGTATAGGGTGACACTGTCCCAACATGTATAGGGTGACACTGTCTCTGGTATAGGGTTACACAGAGCTGTATAGGGTGACACTGTCCCATGTAAAGGGTGACACTGTGCCTTGTATAGGGTGATACAGAGCTGTCCCTTTTATAGGGTGACAAAGAGCTGCATAGGGTGACACTGTCCCAACATGTATAGGGTGACACTGTCCCATTTATAGGGTGAAACTGTCCCATTTATAGGGTGAAACTGTCCCTGGTATAGGGTGACATAGAGCTGTAAAAGGTGACACTGTGCCTTGTATAGGGTGACACAGAGCTGTCCCTTGTATAGGGTGACACTGTCCCTTGTATATGGTGACAATGTGCCTTGTATAGGGTGACAAAGAGCTGTATAGGGTGACACTTTCCCATGTATAGGGTGACAATGTGCCTTGTATAGGGTGACACAGAGCTGTCCCTTGTATAGGGTGACAAAGAGCTGTATAGGGTGACACTGTCCCTTGTATAGGGTGACACTGTCCCTTGTATAGGGTGACACAGAGCTGTCCCTTGTATAGGGTGGCAAAGACCTGTATAGGGTGACACTTTCCCATGTATAGGGTGACACTGTGCCTTGTATAGGGTGACACTGCCTTGTATAGGGTGACACATAGCTGTCCCTTGTATAGGGAGACACAGAGCTGTATAGGGTGACACTGTCCCAACATGTATAGGGTGACACTGTCCCTGGTATAGGGTGACACAGAGCTGTAGGGTGACACTGTCCCTGTCCCTGGTATAGGGTGACACAGAGCTGTATTGGGTGACACTGTCCCCTGTAAAGGGTGACACAGAGCTGTAGCTTATATAGGGTTACACAGTATAGGGTGACACTAAGCTGTCTATTGTACAGGGTGACACTGAGCTGTCCCTTGTATAGGGTGACACAGAGTTGTCCCTTGTATAGGGTGACACTGTCCCTTGTATAGGGTGACACAGAGCTGTATAGGGTGACACTGTCCCATGTATAGGGTGACACTGTCCCATGTTTGGGTGACACTGTGCCTTGTATAGGGTGATACAGAGCTGTCCCTTGTATAGGGTGACAAAGAGCTGTATAGGGTGACACTGTCCCAACATGTATAGGGTGACACTGTTCCATGTATAGGGTGGCACTGTCCCTGCTATAGGGTGGCACAGAGCTGTATAGGGTGACACTGTCCCTGGTATAGGGTGACACTGCCTTGTATAGGGTGATACAGAGCTGTCCCTTGTATAGGGTGACACAGATCTGTATAGGGTGACACTGTCCCAACATGTATAGGGTGACACTGTCTCTGGTATAGGGTTACACAGAGCTGTATAGGGTGACACTGTCCCATGTAAAGGGTGACACTGTGCCTTGTATAGGGTGATACAGAGCTGTCCCTTTTATAGGGTCACAAAGAGCTGCATAGGGTGACACTGTCCCAACATGTATAGGGTGACACTGTCCCTGGTATAGGGTGACACTGTCCCATGTATTGGGCGACACAGAGCTGTATAGGATGACAATGTCCCATTTATAGGGTGAAACTGTCCCATTTATAGGGTGAAACTGTCCCTGGTATAGGGTGACATAGAGCTGTAAAAGGTGACACTGTGCCTTGTATAGGGTGACACAGAGCTGTCCCTTGTATAGGGTGACACTGTCCCTTGTATAGGGTGACACTGTCCCTTGTATAGGGTGACACAGAGCTGTCCCTTGTATAGGGTGACAAAGAGCTGTATAGGGTGACACTTTCCCATGTATAGGGTGACACTGTGCCTTGTATAGGGTGACACTGCCTTGTATAGGGTGACACATAGCTGTCCCTTGTATAGGGTGACACAGAGCTGTATAGGGTGACACTGTCCCAACATGTATAGGGTGATACTGTCCCTGGTATAGGGTGACACAGAGCTGTAGGGTGACACTGTCCCTGTCCCTGGTATAGGGTGACACAGAGCTGTATTGGGTGACACTGTCCCCTATAAAGGGTGACACAGAGCTGTAGCTTATATAGGGTTACACAGTATAGGGTGATACTAAGCTGTCCATTGTACAGGGTGACACTGAGCTGTCCCTTGTATGGGGTGACACAGAGCTGTCCCTTGTATAGGGTGACACTGTCCCTTGTATAGGGTGACACAGAGCTGTATAGGGTGACACTGTCCCATGTATAGGGTGACACTGTCCCATGTTTGGGTGACACTGTGCCTTGTATAGGGTGATACAGAGCTGTCCCTTGTATAGGGTGACAAAGAGCTGTATAGGGTGACACTGTCCCAACATGTATAGGGTGACACTGTTCCATGTATAGGGTGGCACTGTCCCTGGTATAGGGTGGCACAGAGCTGTATAGGGTGACACTGTCCCTGGTATAGGGTGGCACAGAGCTGTATAGGGTGACACTGTCCCTGGTATAGGGTGACACAGAGCTGTATAGGATGACACTGTCCCATGTATAGGGTGACACTGTCCCTGGTATAGGGTGACACAGAGCTGTATAGGGTGAAACTGTCCCTGGTATAGGGTGACACAGAGCTGTATAGGGTGACACTGTCCCTGGTATGGGGTGGCACAGAGCTGTATAGGGTGACACTGTCCCATGTATAGGGTGACACTGTCCCTGGTATAGGGTGACACAGAGCTGTATAGGATGACACTGTCCCTGGTATAGGGTGGCACAGAGCTGTATAGGGTGACACTGTCCCTGGTATAGGGTGACACTGTCCCTGGTATAGGGTGACACAGAGCTGTATAGGATGACACTGACCCTGGTATTGGGTGACACAGAGCTGTATAGGGTGAAACTGTCCCTGGTATAGGGTGACACTGTCCCTGGTATAGGGTGACACTGTCCCTGGTATAGGGTGACACAGAGCTGTATAGGGTGACACAGAGCTGTATAGGGTGACACTGTCCCATGTATAGGGTGACACTGTCCCTGGTATAGGGTGACACAGAGCTGTATAGGATGACACTGTCCCTGGTATAGGGTGGCACAGAGCTGTATAGGGTGACACTGTACCTGGTATAGGGTGACACTGTCCCTGGTATAGGGTGACACAGAGCTGTATAGGATGACACTGTCCCTGGTATAGGGTGACACAGAGCTGTATAGGGTGAAACTGTCCCTGGTATAGGGTGACACCGAGCTGTATAGGGTGACACTGTCCCTGGTATAGGGTGACACTGTCCCTGGTATAGGGTGACACAGAGCTGTATAGGGTGACACTGTCCCATGTATAGGGTGACACTGTCCCTGGTATAGGGTGACACAGAGCTGTATAGGATGACACTGTCCCTGGTATAGGGTGGCACAGAGCTGTATAGGGTGACACTGTCCCTGGTATAGGGTGACACTGTCCCTGGTATAGGGTGACACAGAGCTGTATAGGGTGACACTGTCCCTGGTATAGGGTGACACTGTCCCATGTGTAGAGGGATGTCGGGTGTCCCTGCTCTCCCTATACATTGTATGGCTGGTCGGGAGGGATGTCGGGTGTCCCTGCTCTCCCTATACATTGTATGGCTGGTCGGGGGGATGTCGGGTGTCCCTGCTGCTCTCCCTATACATTGTATGGCTGGCCGGGAGGGATGTCGGGTGTCCCTGCTGCTCTCCCTATACATTGTATGGCTGGTCGGGGGGATGTCGGGTGTCCCTGCTCTCCCTATACATTGTATGGCTGGTCGGGAGGGATGTCGGGTGTCCCTGCTCTCCCTATACATTGTATGGCTGGTCTGGAGGGATGTCGGCTGTCCCTGCTGCTCTCCCTATACATTGTATGGCTGGTCGGGGGGATGTCGGGTGTCCCTCCTGCTCTCCCTATACATTGTATGGCTGGTCGGGAGGGATGTCGGGTGTCCCTGCTCTCCCTATACATTGTATGGCTGGTCAGGAGGGATGTCGGGTGTCCCTGCTGCTCTCCCTATACATTGTATGGCTGGTCGGGAGGGATGTCGGGTGTCCCTGCTGCTCTCCCTATACATTGTATGGCTGGTCGGGAGGGATGTCGGGTGTCCCTGCTGCTCTCCCTATACATTGTATGGCTGGTCGGGAGGGATGTCGGGTGTCCCTGCTGCTCTCCCTATACATTGTATGGCTGGTCGGGAGGGATGTCGGGTGTCCCTGCTGCTCTCCCTATACATTGCCGGGACGGACCTGTCCAAGGTGCTGAATTCCGCCGCTCCCTCCTCCAGCGCTCCGCGCACCTGCCAGCGGCTCAGACTGGCGCAGGCGGCTCCGCACCTCTGCAGCTGTGGGGGGGTGCGGGGTCCTATCCGCGGAGGACCCCCATATCTCATTCACAAAGCCTGATTCCCACGCTCTGCTTCTATACAGAGATTAATGGGGGCGGAGGGGAGGCGCATTATCTGGAGCTTCTGCTGTGGGTGGCATTGAATGTCATCAGCAGCAACTGCCCCCCCCCTCCCACCTCACCCCTCTCTCACCCCCTTATGTGAGGCTGGTGTACCCCCTTTTTTTCTGCAGCCTGCTGCTCCTCTGTGCTCCCCATACAGATGAGCTGAGAAGGATGGGAGCGGGAGGGAGGGGGGAGAGGAGGATGGGAGGTGGGGGTGTAGGGATGGGGGGGGGGGGGGGAGACACGCAGCTTTGACGTCGCCTGGCTGCGGCTAGCAGGCTCCAGCTCCTCTACACGTAGAGCCCAACGTGACCACACACAGCCCTGTCTCTCCTTCCTGCTCCTGCCTGCACACACACACATACACACATACACTGACACACACACAGACACACATACACAGGTCCTAGGGACACTCACTCCAGGTGCAGAAGAAGACATCTACCCCCCCACCCACCCCCCTACCTACCCCTCTACCTACCCCTCCTGCCCAAACCCTGCTGATCAGCAGATCCTTTTTTTTTTTTTTTGGATGGGGGGGAGAAGGCAGCCTTTGGATCTCGCCACAAAAAAATGACAAGAATATTAATATATGCTGCAATCCCTCCCTGCCAGGTTTAGCTTCATTTGCATTTCCTGCAGCTGGGGCTGGTCCTGTGCTCCTCTCCCATTCATTCATATGGGGGGCTCCTGGCTGCGATCTGGACCTGTCTCTTCTCCTATGGCTTGGATCGGATGAGTGGTGGTCAGCCTAGATCCTTCTTCCCATACAGAAACCTCGGTTGCCAGGCTGGATCTGGGATTTTTTTTTTTTCCTCCTTCTTCTTCTTCTTCTCCTTTTGCTTCTTCTATTTGCATTTGCAATGGCAACTAATGGCATGGGGGGAGGACAATTTGGAGGGTCTTGGCTGGACAGCGATCAGTATGCTCTCTTAATTGCTCTCCTGGGAACACTGCAAGTTACTTTTTAAACCCCCCCATTAAAGAAGCTGACCAAGGATTCAATTAGCATCTGAGCATCCTCATGTTTGATTGACCAAGGGATATTCCCTGTCTGTCCTAGTAAAGAAGACACCCCCCTTCCACCTCCACCTCCACAACCACCCTACTTCCTAAAATACTAGGAGCTGTCACTGTGTGCTGACCAACAGGACACCTGTGAGCTGGAATTTAAACGGACACCCTTGGGGTAGTTTCTTCAGTCCCTGGCCTTTGGGAACTCTTGTGTCCTCTTGGACTGGATATGTCCATTTTAACGTGAAGATGGATTTAACTTTCGTGATCTTGTGGCTATTGACAGTTCTCTTGGAAGGAGTCACTAGCCAAGGGGTGTATGGTAAGTTCTTCAAACCTCTTGACACGAGTTCCTCACCTATTCCTCAATCGTTGACCTTGTCGGTTGACTTAGACTTTTCTCAGGTCAAGGATTCCTTGGTGACCCCCCCCCCAAAAAAAAAAAAAATTGACACAACTGCAATAGCCCATGGCAGCCAATCTCCAGTTTGCAGAAGAGTCAGATCAAGGAAGGTTGGGTGTTGTGGGCTACTGCACTCTGTCCATGGCTTGTTGAACACTTAGGTGGACCATATGGACTGAAATGTAATTATTTTGCTTTAGTACTTCCACTAACATAAATATATGTAATTCATGCCATAAACTGACACAACTCCATAGGGGCTTCATACTTTGTCCATGGCTGGTTGAGCACTTAGGTGGACCTGCAAGACTTAGAAACTCCTAAATTGATTTGGTATTAAAATGGGTGACAGGTAGAGCTTGGGTGGTCTGCTGTGAGTGTTTTTATACATGTATGACCATATGGACTGAAATTATAATTATTTTGCTTTAGTACTTCCACTAACATAAATATATGTAATTCATGCCATAAACTGATACAACTCCATAGGGGCTTCATACTTTGTCCATGGCTGGTTGAGCACTTAGGTGGACCTGCAAGACTTAGAAACTCCTACAATGATTTGGTATTAAAGGGATGACAGGTAGAGCTTGGGTGGACTGCTGTGAATGTTTTTATACATGTATGACCATATGGACTGAAATTGTAATTATTTTGCTTTAGTACTTCCACTAACATAAATATATTTAATTCATGCCATAAACTGACACAACTCCATAGGGGCTTCATACTTTGTCCATGGCTGGTTGAGCACTTAGGTGGACCTGCAAGACTTAGAAACTCCTAAATTGATTTGGTATTAAAATGGATGACAGGTAGAGCTTGAGTGGACTGCTGTGAGTGTTTTTATACATATATGACCATATGGACTGAATTGTAATTATTTTGCTTTAGTACTTCCACTAACATATTTAGTTCATGCCATAAACTGACACAACTCCATAGGGGCTTCATACTTAGTCCATGGCTGGTTGAACACTTAGGTGGACCTTCAAGACTTAGAAACTCCTACAATGATTTTGTGTTAAAAGGGGTGACAGGTAGAGCTTAGGTGGTCTGCTGTGAGTGTTTTTATACATGTATGACCAAATGGACTGAAATTGTAATTATTTTGCTTTAGTACTACCACAAACATATTTAGTTCATGCCATAAACTGACACAACTCCATAGGGGCTTCATACTTTGTCCATGGCTGGTTGCCTCGTTGAACACTTGTAGGTGGACCTGCAAGCTCCTAGTTGGATTTGGTATTAATTGTGCCATTAGAAGGATGGCAAATAGAGCTTGGATGGTCGACTATGAGTGCCTCACATGTATGACCAATTCCACTGAAATGGTAACCTCTTTTGCTTTATTACTTTAATTAACGGCCGTTAATTCAAACCTATTGTGCCTATGCAAAACCAAGCCATTAAATGGCACCAGTCCATATCTAAAGGGGGGGGGGGGGGGGGGCTGTATAATCTGCATGCTTGGCCTTAAAACTCTGATGTGTTCAGAGGATCACATTGTACAAAGCAGAGCTAAAAGAAGGATGCCATTAGTCTAATCACAGCTCAAGCTCGTCTAGAGTCTAAAAATGTGTGTGCTATTACATTATCACCTGTATTGCTCCAGCATTAGGGAGTGAGAGCTGGCAAAGCAGCTTCAATCATCCAATTTCCCATTGACAAAACAGCTGAATGCAGTCAGGGGGATACAAAGACCCCTTCTATTTTTTTTTTTTTTTTTTTGTGGTCGTTTAAACGTTCAACAAATGTGACACCGACAATCAGCATTTGCAAAAGGCTTAGGCAGAGGAGGAATCGGTTATACCCAGCACTGCATCAAATAATAACCCCATTTATTGATACCAATCAAATAAAAATCCCCCCATGCAGCATCAGATCTCTCCCCCCCATGGAAAGTTGTTGTTAAGTTGTCTAGCGATGGGCATGAAAAGGGTTGGTAGCCCCCCCAGTCCATCTTCATTGCAGGATGTGCTGGTATTTCAAGTATGCATCACACAATGACATAATAGATGATCCCACATTGCCATGCTATGGAGGAATCCATCCCTTAAATCCTATAGGCTGCTCATTACTGAACTTGCTTTTTTTTCTGTTCAGCACCTATTAATAATCTATTACTGCACATGCTGCAATCAACTGTGATTTAATTATTTACTTTCCCCCCCATATTATAATAAATACACTAATGGTCGACAGATGGTGTTTGCAAAAACACATCTAATCCCAGTATACCCAATGGTGTGTGTGTGTTTTTATTTTATTTTATTTTTTTTTTATTATTATTTTTTTTTTGCACTGAAGATGGTATGTACAGTTCCCTTATAGAGGGGGGAGGGGATGAAAAGCCTCATTTAATTGTTTTTAGCGCTGAGCTGATCATCATCTTTGCTCATACAAGCAGCAGCAATGTAGAAAGGAGCCGGTGGGCGTGGCTAACATGGTGTCTGGAGGAGGGGGCGTGGCCAGCTCTCAACAGACCCTTCACTGTTCACACACAGCAGCTTTTGTGTCCTTTGCAGGAATTACAATCTGTTAGATCCGTTTTATTTGTGACACCCAAACAGTGATTTTGGAGGCATTGCACAGATAAGCAATGGGAGGGTGGGGATCCTGAGTGCATGTAATGCAGAGGGGGGGATTATTATTTTTAGAGCTCTTTCTGGGGGAAAAAAAAATAGGAAGAGAGAGGAGGAGGAGGAGGGTGGGGGTGATACATCTTGTTCAGGATGATGAGATTTCATGCCAGGGTAATTGGGTAGTGCAGAGTATTCATGTGTTTCCTAAATACAGATCAATGAGCAGCAAATGGATAATCAAGCAAGGGGGGACTGGAAGCATGCATTGCAATAGGCTGTGCAAGCTCAATGCAATAGGCTTTCCTGGCTGAGCAAGGCTGACTGCCTTCACTTGATATCTAGGTCAGCAAAAAGTCGGTGCCAGATGGTGTCAGAACTGACCAATGGGGTCTGCATGCCACAGCTCTACCACTTCACATGTAACAGCAGCACACATTGCAGTGGAAGAACCTGGGCATCACATGTCTACTCCATGTAGATTTTAGGACATTAAAAATAATATTTATTTATTTATTTATTACAGGATTTATATAGCGCCAACAGTTTACGCAGCGCTTTACAATATTAAAAGGGAGACAATACAGTTATAATACAATAAAATACAAGAGGATTAAGGGGGCCCTGCTCAGAAGAGCTTACAATCTAATAGGGTGGGGGAGGTGATATATATATATATATATATATATATATATATAAGCACTATTGTCCTTGGATACTACCTGGATGGAGTCTACTTGTTTCCCCCTATGCTTGCACGAGTTCCTTCTCACACTCTAAAGACATGTTTATCGATCGTTTGGCCCTAGTATGTATATGTATGCAGTGGCTTAGTGACAAGCACTCTTACCTTGAAGCACCGGGTCCGAATCCCAGTTTGCATGTTCTCCCTGTGTTTGTGTTTCCCCCCCCCACTCCAAACACACACTGGAAGGTCCATCCTACCTAAATCCCACATGTGCTCACTCCATGCAGATTACTGGACACAGCTTCTAGGATATGTGTATGGACAGCACAGTGGCTTAGTGGATAGCACTCTCTTGCCTTGCAGCCCCAGGATCGCTGGCCTTGTAGGGCATTAGAGTTTGCACGTTTTCCCCTGTGCTTGCATGGGTTTCTTTCCACACTACAAAGACATGCTGGTAGGTTATTTGGCCCTAGTATGTGTATGTATGCAGTAGTTTAGTGGTTAGCACTCTTGCTTTGCAGCACCGGGGTCGAATCCCATCTAGAATACTTCAATTATGGGGTTTGCATGCTTTCCTATGCTTACGTGGCTTTCTACCCACACTCTAAAGACATGCTGGTGGGTCAGTTGGCTCCTGTCTAAATCATGCTAGCACTCTTGCTTTGCAGCACCAGGGTCGAGTCCCATCTAGGATACTTCATTCATGGGGTTTGCATGCTTTCATATGCTTACGTGGCTTTCTTCCCACATTCCAAAGACATGCTGGTGGGTCGGTTGGCTCCTGTCTAAATCATGTTAGCACTCTTGCTTTGCAGCACCAGGGTCGAGTCCCATCTAGGATACTTCATTCAAGGGTTTTGCAAGCCTTTCCAAAGCTTACGTGGCTTTCTACCCACACTCCAAAGACATGCTGGTGGGTCGGTTGGCTCCTATCTAAATCACACATGTACCCACTCCATGCCGATTACTGAACACAGTTTCTAGGATATGTGTATGGACAGTACAGTGAATTAGTGGATAGCACTCTCTTGCCTTGCAGCACTAGGATCGCTTGCCATGTAGGGCACTAGAGTTTGCATTTTTTCCCTCTAAGCTTGCCTGGGTTACTTTCCACACTCCAAACACATGCTGGTAGGTCATTGATTTGGCCCTAGTATGTGTATGTATGCAGTGGTTAGTACAATTGCTTTGCAGCACCAGGTTCAAATCCCATCCGGGATAATAAATTTTAAGGGGTATGCATGCTTTCCTATGCTTGCGTGGCTTTCTTCTCACATTATTGATACATGCTGGTGGGTCATTGACTCCTTTCTGAATCACACATGTGCTCACTCCATGCAGATTACTGGACAAATTTTGTTGGATATACCGTATATATATATATATATATGTATATATATATATATACATATATATGCAGCACTACAGTCAAATTCTATCCAGGACAATACCTGCATGGAGTTAGCATTTTCCCCCTGTGCTTGTGTTTTCTGCCACACTCCAAAGATATACTGGTTGGTCCATTTTCTCCCATCTAAATCACACGTGTGTTCACTCCATGCAATTTACTGGACAGTTTCTAGGATATGTATATGGGCAGCATCGAGAGTTAGTTTACTCTCTTGCCTTGCAGCACTAGGATCCATTACCATGTATAGATATTGCCTCTAGTGCCATGGGGACTAGAGTTTGTATGTTCCCCCCTGTACTTGCATGGGTTTCTTTCCACACTCCAAAGACATGCTGGTAGGTTATTTGGCCCCAGTATGTGTATGTATGCAGTGGCTTAGTGGTTACCACTCTTGCCCAATCCCATCCAGCACATTACCTGCATAGAGTTTGCATGTTCTTCCTGTGCTTGTGTTTCCTCCCACACTCCAAGACTGGTGGGTCCATTGGCTCCTGTCTAAATCAACTCCATGCAGATTATTGGACACAGTTTCTAAGGTATATATATATATATATATAGGCAGCACAATGGCTTAGTGGTTAGTACTCTTGCCTTGGAGCACTAGGGGTTTACATGTTCTCCCTGTGCTTGCATGAGTTTCCTTCCACATTCCAAACATGCAAGGGGTCAGTTGATTCCTGTATACATCACACATGTGCTCAATCCATGCAGATTACTGGACACGGTTTCTAGTATATGGAAAGCACAGTGGCTTAGTGTTGACCCTCTCTGGCCTTGCAGCACTAGGATCACTTTCCATGGAGGGCACTAGAATTAGTTCTCCTTGTGCTTGCATGGATTTCCTCCCACACTCCAAAGACATGCTGGCAGGTTAATTGGCTTATATCTAAATTGTCCCTAATATGTTAATGTATGCATGTGATGTAGGGACCTTAGATTGTAGACTCGTCAAGGGCAGGGACTGGTGTAAAAGTACAATATGTAAAGGACTGCGTAAATTATCAGCACTATATAAATACCTCAAAATAAATATATAGCAGTGAGAATGTGCAATCTGTAATAAGCTGTAGCAACCAACTTCAGCTCACTGAAAAAGTGATGATTGATTGGGTGTTATGGGTTCCAGCATTTCGGCAGCTCATAGAGCAACAAGGATGTACCAATCCACAGCAACCAATCAGATGTTTCCTTTTATTAGAGCAGAAGAGTCAGAACAGGGAGAGATGTTTCCTGTTGGGTTGTAGGTGGGCAGAAAAAATGCTTGACGCTCTAAATGCACTAACGCGCTAGGTGTGTTTCGCGCTCGCGCATTCATTCCAGTGGCTAGATAAATCAATAATCTGACCAATGGAATCCATAAATGCTCAAGCCACATATTGCATGGCTAAACACTTGTGCAATATGTGGCTTTAGTCAAAATTTTTAAGCTGCTTTTTCCTCCCAGGAGTAAGGCGTCCAGGGGACAAATTCAAACGCCCAGTGTGCATGAGGCCTAAAACAGGCCTACTCCAAAGCATAGGTGCTTTTAATTTAAAATATTGTATTTGCAACCCTGTTTTAGATCCTCGTTTTTGGATAGTGTGGGGGAGAGTTAGAACCTCTGTCAGGTTTTTATTGACGACTCTGTCGCTACCGTGGAAATTTTGTTTTCCTTCCCGGTGCCATGACAGAGTGTCAAAGGAACAGAAAGCGATGGGAGACTTCTATATTACAGTAGGGATAGATTAGAACCCAGGGAAACTGTTTCTTCTTCTTTCATGTTTTGGTACGAGAGGGACAGAAGGGGTCACAAATAGTATCCAAGATATGACAGATTTATAAACCCTCCCCCACTTTATCAAAAACTGGAATAACATTTGTCTGGAGTTGGGCTTTAATTAAAGCTGAACTCCAGGCTTGACCTTTATTGCATGCTTACATTGACCCAGCTTGGACCAATGTAAGTAAGTATATTTCACCTCTAAGGGGCCACTGGGGAAGCCGATGATTCACAGTTGTAGCCGGCACTACTACAGAGATAGCCAGTCTGCATACTGACAACAGGGGGCGCTCACCCGGTACTACTGCCATTCATAGAATACCCAGTATTTTTTCTATGAATTTAAGGTGCTCTTTGATTGAACAATGTAGAGAGCAGGGATGGGGGTGTCATTAACTCTATCAGAGAACACCTTGCATTCATTAAAAAAAATACAAGGTGTTCTGTGAATGGCAGAAGTGCAATAAGGGTGACTCCCCTGTGGTCAATGTGCAGGGGGCAAGCCGCTCACACAGGATCCAGAAAATCACGGCTATCAGTGTAGCAGTGCAAAATTGGCAGCTTCCCCATTGGCCCTCCGATATGAAATATGCATACTTACATGGTTCCAAGCTGGACCAATGCGAACATGCAATAAAGATCATATTTGAAGTTTAGCCTTGAATACCTCTATAGCCTTTGCAGGGCTGTTTTCATTTAAAGGGGAAAGGGCACTTGCCCCAGACAGTGGGACCAACTAAGGGAACTTGGACTATGAAGCTAATGGGCCCATGTCTTAGCTCACTGGTCCTCTAGACAAGTGTTTCTCAAACTTTTTTTCAGTTAAGGCACCCTTTAAAAATGATGGACAATCTCAAAGCACCCCATTCTATAAAGTAAACACTATTCTAATAGTTTTACATAATGTAGCAACATCCACAAGTCCAAGTAGGACACCCAACGTTATTCTTCCAAAGCAAATACCCTTTTGCAAACTGGTACTGACTAGTATTCCAATGTTTCTACATCACTCAGCTAATGTGGCCCCCAGTGCTGATGGAGAGGGGCAGGGAAGGTCAAACAAGGATGCTATGCAGGCAACTGACATCCTCCTTATCAACTGATGATGCCATTGGTCATTAGGACGCAGGCAGCTAGAAGGTTGTAATGGTGCACAATGAAAACCTAGTGTAACTAAAAGACAGCCTTCATCCACATGTCGGCTTGTATACAATTTTTGGGAAATTTTTAGGCACCCCTGAAGAAACCTCAAGGCACCCTGGTTGAAAAGGGCTGCTCTAAGCAACCGATAGACCCCCTGCTTAAAAAGAGGATTGTGTTATACCTTAGTGTAAAAGACATATTACTCATATAAAAGAGGCTACCATTATAATGGGCTTTCTCCGATATTCTTGAGCAGTGGTCTCCAAACTGCGGCCCGAGGGCCAGATGTGGCCCTTTGCTTGCTTTTATCAGGCCCTTGGTATCCACTGATACCTAAAATGTAGCGCAATTCCTCCCAATGACACAACAATGGGGTCCGATGACATCAATGATGGGCATAATTCCTCCCAATGACATCAACAATGGGGTCCAATGACATTAATGATGGGCATAATTCCTCCCAATGACATCAACAATGGGGTCCAATGACATCAATGATGGGCATAATTCCTGCCAATGACAGAAACGATGGGGTCCAATGACATCAATGATGGGCATAATTCCTACCAATGACACCAACGATGGGGTCCAATGACATCAACGATGGGCATAATTCCTACCAATGACAGCAACGATGGGGTCCAATGACATCAATGATGGGCATAATTCCTCCCAATGACAGCAACGATGGGGTCCAATGACATTAACGATGGGCATAATTCCTACCAATGACATCAACAATGGGGTCCAGTGACATCAATGATGGGCATAATTCCTCCCAATGACAGCAACGATGGGACACAATTTCTCTTACAGACACCAACAATGGGGCCCAATGGCATCAATGATGGGGCACAATTCCTCACTCTGTCACCAATTGATGGGGCATAATTACTCCCAGTGAAACAAACTATGGGGCGTTATTTTTTCCCACTGACATCGGGACCTTTTCTACTCCCAATTGCCACAGTCCGGCCCTTCTAAAGTCTGCAGGACAGTAAACTGCCCCTTTGATTAGAAAATTTGGAGACGCCTGTTCTTGAGGATGGGACCTACCAACTAACTGGAATGTAGGGATATCATCACTATGGCAGATCATGACTCAGAAATCTCACTTCTTCCTAGTGAATCTGCACATCCATCAATTTACAATAAGCTTGCCTCGAGCCTATATGTAACAGGTGTACTTTATATACAGCCATGACTTACCAGCGGGATTAATGGCGTATAAACATAACATCTGGGGTAGGAAAGAAGGGAACATTTAACACAGTTTTAAACATGATGGGGGAGCTGGCAATTTTGAAAAGTGACACCTGTTTAATGGCTTGAGGAATATTCTTCATATTTCATAATTCACCTTGATCTGTGATGAGCCGAAGTTTGTAAACCAAGCTAAGAAGGCAAGAGATTTTCACTGTTATCTGCCTCCTTCGCTCTGCATAGCTGCCAAGTGTAATGACACCCAGGAACTTTGGATTTGGGTCCTTGGAGATTTATTCATCTTTAAATGCTTCTCATTTTGGACTTTTTTTTTTTTATAAAATGAGAATGCATTTAATAACATTAGTGACCCCCAGCATTTGGCCAAAAAAAAAAAAATGAGAACGACAATGTAAATTTAATAATATAGGCTTACCTGTAGGTAAAAGTGGTTGTACAGGGTGTACAACCACTTTAAATGTTACTTGAGCCGTGCAATGCCAAGCTGGCCAAGAATTTCCATAGACGCCATGCCAAGCTGACCAAGCTCTCCCAGAAGCCAGAAATTATGTCTGCAGCCATGGCCCCTTAGAGGAGGAAGTGAAATCAGATATATGCATAAATCAGGTAACAGAAAAAAATAAAATAAAAATTGTCAATTAATTTTAAGGATACACATTAGTGCTGCATGGTGAAGAGTAAAAAATGTGGGTGGAATTCCGCTTTAAGTTGACCATTGGGCTGCCCATTATGCCTCCTGCAGACCTAATAGACAGCCCAGCAGCCATCTGAATGAGTCTCTGTCACGTACCTGACGGTAGAGCCTGATATGCAGAGGACGGCCTCTCTTACACCTCTGACTCGAGGCCCCCTGGTAGAGCAGACAGGAGGCGCAGGAATGCAGAGTCGCACCAGTGCCTGATTGCTCGCAGACAGCGGAGTAAGGCAGCTGCAGGAGGAGCGGCAGTTCAGCAGGATTCTCCAGGCGGTAGAGAAGGCAGGTACAGGCAGGCTGGGTCATACACTGGAGGGCACGTCAGGAACAGGTGCAGAGGCAGAAGCGTAGTCGGGATACAGGCCGGATCGGTGATGGGCTGGCAGCAAGGTAGTAGGAGGAGCAGGCAGATGCGGTGGTCAAACAAGCCAGGTCAGGTGTGTAAGGTCCTCTGTTTCAGCCCCTCTTTCCCTTTACTTGAACTGGACTCTGATGGTCAATGGAAAAACTCTCTGTCCGGACGGGTAATCATAGACACCATACACAGTATATGGTTGGTCAAGAGTACGGTGGTTTATTCCCTTTCGACAGAATATATGTGATTACAAAGAAAAGGTGTTGTAGGGAAAGTCCCATGAACAACCAATCACATTCAAGCATTCGTGTTATACAATTAATACTGATCTTGCAAAATATTCATAGTTTTTCTGCCCAGAGACAGAATCATCATCACAATTTGTTGCATCATCACAATTCTAAAGCCCCATACACACGGTCGGATTTTCCGATGAATTCTGTCCTATCGGACATTTTCCATCGGATTGTCCGACGGACAAAGTTTTATCTCCTGCTCTCAAATTTTCAGACAACAAAGTCCGATCACACCAATTCCGATCGTGTGTAGCGTAGTCCGACGGACAAAGTGCTACGCATGCTCAGATCACATTACAAGACCCAAGCTATTGGCTACTAGCCTCTACGTAGTCCCGTTGTACGCAACAAACGTCACCACGTTCAGAATGATCGGATTTTCCGACAACTTTGTCCGACCGTGTGTACGCAACGACAACATCGGACAAAATCTGTCGGAAAAAATCCGATGGATTTTGTGGTCGGATTTTCCGACCGTGTGTACGGGGCATAAGACTTAAACCTTATCACTAAACCTTATGACATTGGCCGCAATGGTCAAATGTCATTTGGCAAGCAGTATATGTTCCTGACATGTTTAATCTAAAAAGGCGTATCCTGTCTAACACCTCTCTCAGCACTTCTGCACAAGCTAGATAAAGGAAAAAATAACTTTCTTGCAGAGAAACTCTTACAAAGTTAAAAATTAAAGTGTAACTCTACATTCCCTTGCAATAACCTGAACGTCAGAGGCCAGCCGGGTCAGATAACAGGAACAGGTATCAGATACAGGCAACATGAACATACGGGAACGCTGTAGAGCAGACAACACTGAGTCCTAGTACTGGCTGAGTTTAAATAGCTTGTTGGGCGCCAAAAGTTGTCACAGAGTGCGCGCGGCTCGCTGACGCATACACGGGCGTGCGCAGGCGCACAGGTGGTATTCTGAATGAGGAAACAGGCCGTCTTTGCTTGTCATTTTGGGTACTGGCATGCCCTTCCCGACAATGCGCGCAGATGCACCAATGGTGTTCTGACAAGGGCTGAGGTCATAGGTCGTCTTCTTCGGCCGCCATCTTGGGTACTGGCAAGCCCTTCCTGACAGTCTCCCAGCAGGCTGACAACATTGCTGCTAATTGAAAGGCATTGGCTTAGCATTGTCAGCCTGAAACAAGAAGTGCTGTTACCGACTAGAGGAGGAAGTGAAATTTTCATTTTGAAAGAAACTTTGCATCGGATTCCCAAAAAATGATTGTATTAATAAAATGCATGCAGTAAGACATGATGATTTTAAGTTTACACTTTAATACGTAGATCTGCTTATTGGTTTGAGTGTGAGTCAAAAGCCAAGACTAAAGTAGAAATGCCTGCTTTAGAGTGCTGAAGCTATAATGGCTTGCCCTGAATATAAACAAGAGCTCCATACACAAGGCATCCATATCCATTCTTGTTTTGACAGGTTTAAGGTACAAGCAGACAGCCAGTGACTAATGAGACTGCTCTTGTATAGCTAAACATCTGTTAGTAAAAAGCCAGTGACCCAGGCAATGCATGCACCGCAGGCCGTGTAATGTTCTTTTTATTGGATCAATATCATAGTATAAGCAGATGCAGTTATATATACTGTACATTTAGATATATTAAAAAAAAAACACATGGTTCTGTTGTGTTGGCTTGGCCCCAAAGAACTTTATGGTGCATTGTGTAAAATCATTAGAGGGATTGCCCCAGTAAAAAACAACATAATAAAGCAATAGCTTTTCCCATAAAACAACCCTCGTTTTTTTTTTTTAACGGATCGGCTATTCGGTAATCTTTAAGTTTAGTGCGATTGGCGGCTGACTTTTACAAAGTCATTGGTTTGTCATTGCATGATTGAGATTATCATGATCTACAATTATTTTCCATAATGTCATGTGTGGCACGTTTGTTGTTTTATTAGGCCTAATTAAATATATGCCATCTGTTCAGAGCGATGAATGCCATGTATAGGCAATATTTTTTTTATGAAACCTCGTTTGATATGAGGAGATCAGTAACTCACTGTGACTCACTCAGTAGTCACTTCATAATACAAAATGTGCAAAGAGAAATAAGAACCCTACCGTAGCTATTCAGGAATCAGAAAAGAGCCCAGGAAACGGGTAACGTCAATTGATGAGCTGCTGATTCCAAACCACTCTTCCAGAAGGATCCAGAATTTCTGTTAAATCAGGAGGAAAAGAGATTTCATCTCCAAGTATGGAAAGGTTTCTTCACAGTAAGAGCTGTGAAAAGGTGGAATAGACTCCCTTAAAAAACTAGCTCTGGCCAGCTCAGTAGATTGTTTGTTTGTTTTTAAAAAAAGGCCTGGATTCTTTCCTAAATGCACAAAACATAACTGGGTACCAACATTCAGGGGGGTTGCTAGATCTACAAAAGATCTGGGGCTAGAGCCCATAGCAGCGCAGTAAAGAAAGTCATACGCTTGGGTGGGCATACACATGTATATCATGTGTGTGTGTGTGTGTGTGTGTATATATCCCCAGGGTCCCCAGAGAGCCCCCCCCTTAAATCAGGGTCCCCAGAGAGAGCCTCCCCCTTAAAGCAGGGTCCCCAGAGAGCCTCCCCTTAAATCAGGGTCCCCAGAGAGCCTCCCCCTTAAATCAGGGTCCCCAGAGAGCCTCTCCCTTAAATCAGGGTCCCCAGAGAGCCTCTCCCTTAAATCAGGGTCCCCAGAGAGCCTCCCCCGCATCAGGGTCCCCAGAGAGCCCCCCAGTTACATCAGGGTTCCACAGTGAGCCTCCTCTACCCTTTGGGACCCCTGCAGAGACTCAGAGCTATGGGCCCCAGCTTCAGGGCTATAGCCCCAAAAGTCACCCCCTAGCGACGCCACTGCTAACATTTATAGGTAATGTTGATCCAGGAAATATCTGATTGCCTGTTTGGTGAATTGCGAAGGAATTTATTCACCTGCTGGAGCAAATTGGATCATGCTTTGCTTTTTTTTGCCATCCTCTGGATCAACTGTGGGTATAGGATTGTGTACATAGAGGGTTTCTATTTGTGTGTTTTTTTTTCTATATCGGTTGAACTGGATGGACTTGCATCTTTTTTCAACCAGATTGCCTATGTGACTATGTAAATCTTCATACAGCTGCTGTGCACCAACCACCAAGTGACTATAATCCTGCTTACCAAATCATTAGACCCCACAACCCAAGAGGTCTAAATCAGCATTTAAAAGATGGCAAATCCTGCATGAATGGATTGATGGAGGGCTCCAGCTGTCTTCCTCTCACACCCTAGCAAGTCTCAAGCCTCACTCTCTCTCATGAATGGCGTGCCCCAAAAATGGTCATATAACGGCCTCAGCAGCAAAAACACATACCAAGAGTTGCTCCTATAGTAGACAGTACATGCAAACCTTGCATTGCACTGCAAGGTCTGTTTTAACCAGTGGATAGCCTGGTGCACAACAGCTATGCTTGAATGAAAGACAGAACACAATGCCTGCTCTCTGCATTTCAAGGCTTAATGGAAAATGATGGATTCAAATGTTTCCAGGTAACAAATCCTACCTGCTCAGGGCTAAGCTCTCGGCATGGCTGTATTGTTCCAGTCTACTCCACTCTTACCTTTTTGTAATGCAACTGAGGATTTTCCAGACAACCCCACTGAAGACCCCTTGCAATCTCACCTACAGAAAGCCTGCTATATTAACCGCTTGAAGACCAGCCGCCGCAGTTGTACTGCGGCAGGTTGGCTCTCCTGGGCAAATTGCCTATCATTGTACGTTGGCCACTTTAAGAGCTCTAGGAGCCGATGCGCGTGGCTGGTTGCCATGATGTCTGCTGGCCCCACGCGATCGCTCCACAGAGAGCCAGAACGGGGATCTGTCAATGTAAACAGACATATTCCCGTTCTGACAGGGGACGAGAGAAAGATTTGCTGTTTCTAGTGATTAGGAACAGCGATCTGACTCCTCCTCCAGTCAGTTCTATCCCCCCCCCCCACAGTTAGAAACCCCTCCCTAGTGAACACATTTAACTCCTTCCCTGGCACCCACGATCGCTCGTGACAGAGCGAGAAGCGGGATCTGTGTGTGTAAACAAACAAATCACGGTTCTCTCAGGGGAGAGGAGACAGACTGTGTGTTCATACTAAGTATGAACACCAATCTCTCTCTCCTCCTAGTCAGTCCCATCCCCCAAAAAACAATTAGAACACACACGAGGGAACACAGTTAACCTCTTGATCGCCCCCTAGTGTTAACCCCTTCCCTACCAGTGAGAGTTATACAGTAAGCAGTGCATTTTTATAGCACTGATTGCTGTATAATTGTCACTGATCCCAAAAATGTGTCAAAATTGTCTGATCAGTCTGCCGCAATGTCGCATTCCTGCTAAAAATAGCAGATCGCCATCATTACTAGTAAAAAAAAAAAAAAAATGCCATAAATCTATCCCCTATTTTGTAGACGCTATAAATTTTGTGCAAACCAATCAGTCAATCAGTATACGCTTATTGCTATTTATTTATTTTTTTACCAAAAATATGTAGAAGAATACATATTGGCCTAAACTGATGAAGACATTTTTAAAAAAAGTTTTGGGGGATATTTATTATAGCAAAAAGTAAAGAATATTGTTATTTTTTCAAAATCGCTCTATTTTTGTTTATAGCGCAATAAATAAAAACCGCAGAGGTGATCAAATACCACCAAAAGAAAGCTCTATTTGTGGGAAAAAAGGACGTCAATTTTGTTTGGGTACAACGTCGCACGACCGCGCAATTGTCAGTTAAAGAAACGCAGTGCTGTATCGCAAAATATGGCCTGGTCGTTAAGGAGCAAATCCTTCCGGGTCCTTAAGTGGTTAAAGTGTCAGTGCTGCACTGCAGTGAAATTACTTAATCATAGCCACTAGTCATATTTAAACATGCCTTGAAAGTTCAAAAGTGTTACAAAGCAGAGAGCCATTGATTACATAGAACAGGTTTGGAAAAATAGACACACCCAGTACACACATGGGGAGCTATCTGAAAGCTGTCTGCAGTCAGTGAATTACACAAAACTTGGATTAAAGTGTTATGCCCCGTACACATGATCGGATTGTTTGCCAAAAAAAAATTGAAATTTTGTCCGAAAGGGCGTTGGCCCAAACTTGTCTACACACGGTCACACAATTGTTGGCCAACAATTACGAACGTAGTGACTACTTGATGTACTACATGTTTTGTCAGCTCTTTAGCGCCACCCTTTGGGCTCCTTCTGCTAATTTTGTGTTAGTAGAAGTTTGTTAAGTGTTGATTCACGCTTTTCTTTTCGCGCTTTTCATTTCGTGTATTTCAGTTCGTTTCTGAATGGCCGTTCATCAACCAGACATGGCGCGGAATCGGAGGAGATAACGTGTTAGTTATTATTGGCCTTGGAGTTATTGCTTTGACATTATTTTTTGGTTGAATAATAATGATTTGATTTGGTATATTTTCTATATTTTAGGATGCATAGAATGCACTTTTTGGTTAAGTTCTATTGGCAGATATCATGTCTAATTTTTTTTATTTATTTTTTTAATGCGCAATAACAAAATTGTGGAGAATAATACTTGGCTATGTGTTTTACTTCAAATGACAGTTATATTTTAAAAAATACAATGTAAAATTAACAAGGGATCTTAAAAACTGCGGGATAATGGTGTGTGGTAACTTGCCCAAATAAAAAATAAAAAACATAATAATATTATTCTTGATATCACTAGAAAAAAAAGCCTTTGAAAATTTGTCTGCAATAACTCCATCAGTATCACCAGCAAAGCAGCTTCATTATTATCCCATTAAAGAAGTAGAGAATTGTGCGCTGCATTTGGAGATTTCATAATTTGCCGCATCACGAATGTTAATTCTCCATTACGAAAGCTAGTTTACAAGACCGAGCATGCGTGTTTGTGTACTTTGGACTTTTGTCCGACAGACTTGTGTACACATGATCGGAAAGTCCGACAACACACATTTGTTGTCGGAAAATTTGAGAACCTGCTAGCCAACATTTGTTGGCGGAAAGTCCGACAACAATTGTTGGAGCGTGCACACGGTCGGACTTACCGCCAACAGCCTGACATCGAACATTTCCCATCGGAAAGTCCGATCGTGTGTACGGGGCTTAACTAAACCCTGAACTTTTAGTCGGCGGCTTTAGTACTTACCATGAAACCATTCACAAGATCATCGCTGCAGGTTTTCTGTTTTAGGATGACCCCATTGCCTTGCAGGGTACTATGGAATCACGTTTGCATGCCCATCGTCCCTGCCCATTGTGGGTCAACATAAACACAGAACCCCCAAAAAACTCCAAAACGTAGAGACTTGCAAGCAATACCCCTACCCACCCTCTCCTACTATCTTCAAGGTAATTGATTGACAACAGTTCAAGACATGTGACTGGCCTTAAAGTGGGGTGCCCCTAAAAAAAAAGTGTAAAAGTCAGCAGCTAAAAATACAGCAGCTGTTGACTTTTAATAATTGGACACTTACCTGTCCCAGGGTCCAGCGATGCGGGGGAATGAAGCCCCCCCGCGTTCCCCGCTCCGTTCGCGGCGCCGGCATTCTTAATGTGGGCACCCGGCTGTGGCTTCACAGCCGGGCACCCACTGTGCATCTTCAGCAAACTGTTTGTGGGCTTTCTTGTGCATCATTTTTAGAAGAGGCTTCCTTTTTGGACTACAGCCATGCAGACCAATTTGATGCAGTGTGCGGCGTATGCTCTGAGCACTGACAGGCTGACCCTCCACCCATGCACTCAACTTCTTTGGTGGACCATGGTGAGGCCTGTTCTGAGTGGAACCTGTCCTGTTAAACCGCTGTATGGTCTCGGCCACCGTGCTGCCGCTCAGTTTCAGGGTCTTGGCAATCTTCTTATAGCCTAGGCCATCTTTATGTAGAGCAACAATTCTTTTTTTCAGATCCTCAGAGAGTTCTTTGCCATGAGGTGTAATGTTGAACTTCCAGTGACCAGTATGAGAGAGTAAAGAGCGATAACACCAAATTTAACACACCTGCTCCCCATTCACACCTGAGACCTTGTAAAGCCCCATACACACGCTCGGATTATCCGAGGCCCAGGTCCGTCGGATCATGTCCGTCGTACTTTGTCCGATGTTGGTTTTGCGTACACACGGTCGGACAAAGTTGTCGGAAAATCCGATCATTCTGAACGTGGTGACGTTTGTTGCCTACGACGGGACTACATAGAGGCTAGTAGCCAATAGCTTTGGTCTTGTAATGTGATCTGAGCATGCGTAGCACTTTGTCCGTCGGAATTCGCTACACACGATCGGATTTGGTGTGATCGGACTTTGTTGTCAAAAAATCTATCCAGCAGGAGATAGGACTTTGTCCGTCGGACAATCCGATGAAAACTGTCCGATGGTGCCTACACACGGTCGGAATTTCCGACAACATTGTCTGATAGGACAGAATCCATCGGAAAATCCGACCGTGTGTATGGGGCTTAACACTAACGAGTCACATGACACCGGGGAGGGAAAATGCCTAATTGGGCCCAATTTGGACATTTTCACTTAGGGGTTACTCTCTTTTGTTGCCAGCGGTTTAGACATTAATGGCTGTGTGTTGAGTTTTATTTTGAGGGGACAGAAAATTTACACTGTTATACAAGCTGGACACTCACTACTTTACATTGTAGACAAGTGTCATTTCTTCAGTGTTGTCACATGAAAAGATAGAATAAAATATTTACAAAAAATGTGAGGGGTGTACTCACTTTTGTGAGATACTTAATGCCTTTTCAGATTTTTGTCCGCCTCTAGCCATCAATTGGTGTCCCTGAATTCTTACCTTTTTGCCTCTGTCCACAATGTGACGTCATTTGGTTGCATGAATTAAGGAGCAAGTAATTAAGCAGCATGGTCAATCAATAGCCATTTACAATCGTGAAGTGAATGCTTTTGAGCTGTCATAGCAGGAGGTGGACACGTTCTCTCTTAGCTGTACAAAGAACAGCAGGAGTGAGGAGAGAGGAAGAGGGAATACAGTGAATATGAAATAATATATGTTAAGATTGTAGTTACAATATAGAGCTGTAAATAAATGGAGCTGATAGCGAGACATCTATAGGACACACTCCGCTTCATCCGCGGTTCGCACTGGTGAGATCTGTGAGATTTTATTTAGAATAATCAAAACGCTGCTGTAAATTATGAAGGTGTAATGAATTATCCAGGAGTGCAGTGACTATAAAAATTCGATTTGGAATGCAAATTGTTCTGGTGGGGTGCAAAATATAATAAAGTTTCCCAGCATGTTGCTGCATCAGCCAGCAAAGAGGACCTATCCCGTTTTTAAATTTAATTTAGAATAAAAACAGTATTTTTTTTGTAGGGCTGTTACTGATTAAAATTTTCGTGTTCGATTAATCTTTTTTTTTTTTTAATCGATTAATCGACTAATTTCGATTAATTATAACGCACATACAGATCCAACTACTTTTAGCTGATCTCCTTGGATTGCAACTCTGCATTAGTAAGTGGTAAATGTGGTATACACTATATACAATCACCCGGCACTAGTTAGTTTCCACAATCCATGACTTAACTTCACAGTTCACACAAATACGTTTTAAATTCAAACTGTAGCACTGACGTAAGTCATTTTTTTTTCCACAGTAGCGTGACGATCCCTCCACCTCCGGTCTAACTAATCACTCTCACCTTATGGCATGGACCCCTGTGCAAACAGGAGGTCATGCAAGCGGGTATCAAAAGGGTTAACACGGACCATAAACTTCTCTCAGGTCTCCTTAGATCTCAGCAAGGACGCCGGGTCATGGGTAGAAAGAAAAGATCTAAGTGCTCACCGCTTAAGTATAAGATTAATTTTTGTGTTCAAACACAAACTACTCACATAAAGATGATAAAAACACAGCATGTAAAGCCGACAATCGTGTTAGTTCCGTAGGGCAGCAGCGGGTGACGTCATGTGTAGCTCCTCCCCCGTACGCGTTACGTTCAATAAGAACTTCAACGTCACCGGACTCCTCCCCCTTCCCTTTGTTAGCAGATGGAGGCATTTGGGGAAGGGAGGAGGAGTCCGCTGACGTCGATGTCCGTGACATCACCAGATCTCCAAAGGAACTCCCTGAAGACCTGGAACCCGGTGGAGAGGCGAGTACCGAACAAAATAATTTTGATCGATCAAAAAAATTAAGGATTAATCGAGGAATTAATCTATAATTTCCAAGGCCCTATTTTTTTTGTTGAATATGTATCTACCATGGTGCCTCTGTATTCCATAGTCCTCCTGTAATTTAAAGTGTCACTAAACCCACATCATAAAAACGATCAATAAATAGTGTGTTGCATGTTGTTCCTACTCAGTCAGTCACTATGACATTCATTGTCTGTATCCTGCAAAAAATCTGGTTGATCCTGCTGTTCTCTACCTCCACCTTCCGTCCATATCCCCGATTCGGGTAGGGATTTTGCAGCTGTGGTGGCAACTCTGCACATGCTCAGTTTTCAGTGAGTTTCTATGCTGAGCATTTCCTCCCTATCACATATGAGCAGCCGATGTGACTATAGAGTCACACATGTGGGCGTATACACAGTGGTAAAATGACAGCCCACTCCCTCCCTCCTCCTCCATGTCCACAAATAGCTAAACACAATGGGGGTGGGATATGACTTGTAGATTAATGGTGGCTTCACCTCCCTCTTATTCTAAGACACAGGCTGGAGGGGTGTGATTTGCAGGAAATCTACCCACACCATGTTATTTCCACAAAATAATAAAGAATTGAGTTAAATACATATTTGTATGCCAATTTAAAACAGTTTATTGATATTAATTATACATTTTAACTAGCCCACCCCGACACTAGAAAAATCTGTGTGGCATTGTTTCCTATTTAGGCTATTGTATAGATTTCTTGACTTAACCTTTCAAACGTTGCTTCCACTCCTGAAGGCACTAAATGTTGTAATACGTGATAACCCCAATACGTTGTTATGAAAAAGTTTTTAAATTTACTATATACATATATGTATAATGTTGAAAATCCCAATAAAAATGTAAAAATAAAAAAATATATATACATTTTTACTCTGTATTCCAAAGGCTGTTTTTTTATTTATTTTTTATTTTGAACATACATAGTAACATAGTTAGTTAGGTTGAAAAAAGACACAAGTCCATTCAATTCAACCATAAATAATTAAAAAAAAAATAATAATTCATACAATCCCATATACCCCATTCTATAGGCAAAAAAAAAACAGCAGCGCATGCTCCAATTTGCTAAAGCAGGGGAAAAATGTCTTCCTGATCCCCCGAGAGGCAAGACTAGGCGCTCCTCCTGCTTATGTTTCCTTGCAGACAGGCTGTGAAAGATCTGGGTCATGTGACAGCTGGATATCGATTAGGAAAAAGATACTTATGCCCCGTACACACGAGCCGTCGGAAAAATCTTGGATGGTTTTTCCGACGGAATTCCTTGGCTTGCATACACATGGTCAACACAAAAGTTCGCTGAACTTTCGACCGTCAAAGAACGCGGTGACGTACAACACTACGACGAGCCGAGAAAATGAAATTCAATGCTTCTGAGCATGCGTCGAATTGTTTCCGAGCATGCGTAGGAATTTTGCGTGTTGGAATTGGTACAGACGGTCGGAATTTCCGATCGGAACTTTTTCCGACCGAAAAATTGAGAACATGCTCTCAATCTTTTGTTGGCAAAAGTCCGATGGAGCCTACACACGGTCGCATTTTTCGGACCAAAAGCTCTCATCAGACTTTTGCTGGCGGAATTTCCACTCGTGTGTACGGGGCATAAGGTTTTTTTTAAATAAAATAATTAGCGTGCCATCATCCCTATACAGCAACCAGGGTTCCGTGGTACACTAGATATTTTGTTATAAGGAGAAAGAGTAGATACAAAATATATCAGGTAATGGAATCTGACATTTTAAAAGTCAAATGCCCCGTACACACGGTCGGAATATCCGACGGAAAATGTCCTATCGGACCATGTTGTCGGAAAATCCGACCGTGTGTGGGCGCCATCGGACTTTTTCCGTCAGGAATTTCCGCTGGAAAAAATTTCAGATCCTGCTCTCAAATTTTCCGACAACAAAGTCCGATCAGACTTTTTCCGATCGTGTGTAGCGAATTCCGACGGACAAAGTGCCACGCATGCTCAGATCAAATTACAAGACCAAAGCTATTGTCTACTAGCCTCTACGTAGTTCCGTCGTACGCAACAAACGTCACCACGTTCAGAATGATCGGATTTTCCGACAACTTTGTCCGACCGTGTGTATGCAACACCAGTGTCGGACAAAATCCGGCGGAAAAAATACGACGGATTCTGTGGTCGGAATTTCCGACAGTGTGTATGGGGCAAAAGACTTTAGATTTCTGAAAAATTGTGTAGGATAACTCTGCTAAAAATCACGCACACCTAATTATGATAAATAATACAGAACTTTTAAGGAATAGCGTATCACTTCTAAAATGAATTCCAAACAGCCTATGAGTATTGATTTCCTAAATTAAAATATTGAAGTTTACACAATTTTAACTTCGCTTAAGGTGCCAGAAAATATTTTAGTAAAGCAATGCAACTGCAAAATAAAGCAAAAATCTTTGATGAAGTAGAAAAGAAATTGGGACCTTATTAAATGAAAAAATCTTAAACAACTTCAGGAAATGAAAAAGCGCAGCAAGCGTGCAAAGTGTGGCCCAAGAAAATGGGTCCACCAAAAAGCATTTCTCTCTTATAGGTTGCCCACCTTAGAACCAATTAAAGGGGTTGTAAAGGTTCGTTTTTTTTATTTTCTAAATAGGTTCCTTTAGGCTAGTGCATTGTTGGTTCACTTACCTTTTCCTTCGATTTCCCTTCTAATGCCGCGTACACGCGGTCGGAATTTCCGATGGAAACAGTCCGATGGGAGCTTTTCTCAACGGATTTTCCGACCGTGTGTATGCCCATCGGTCTTTTTCTGTCGGAATTTCCGACAGAGTTTGGATTGAGAACCTGTTCTCAATTTTTCCGACGGAAAACCTTTCTATTGGATTTTCCGATCGTGTGTATGCAATTCCGACACGTACAATTCCGACGCATGCTCGGAAACAATTCGACGCATGCTCAGAAGCATTAAACTTCTCTTTTATAGTGCTGTCAAACGTGTTTTATGCCGCTGTGTTACAGACCGTCGGAATTTGGTGTGACCGTGTGTAGGCAAGACAGTTTGAGCGAAATTCCGTCGGAATTACGATGGGAAAACCATCAGAGCTTTTTCCGACGAGAAATCCGACCGTGTGTACGCGGCATTAGTGTTTTTTTTTCTTTGTTTTCTTTGTCTGAATTTCTCAATTCCTGTTCCTCCTCAGTAAGCTGTTCTGGCTGACTAAACACCGCTCGGATGATGGTGTGAAGTTTACTGAGGAGAAACAGGAAGTGAGAAATTCAGATAAAGAAAAAAAAACATTTAGAAGGGAAATCGATGGAAAAGGTAAGTGAACCAACAATGCACTAGCTTGATGGAACCTATTTAGAAAATAAAAAACGAACCTTTGCAACCCCTTTAATGTACAAAGGTCTTCTTTAAAGGAGCCAAGGTAAATATGGGTTCTGCCATAGCTAAAAATGGTAATTGCTTGGTTTTCGTAACGTTGCTATAGTTTTCTAATCCCAGAGATGTTTAGGTCTGTAACTATAGCCTATTAACAATTTTGTTTTAATTTGTAAAGCTTGGAGAGAGGCTAATATGCAAATTAGTTAGTTGTCTAACTGTGCAATCAGAATAATTTGTTATGCTCTATGATCATTGGGATTTAGCAGAATTCAAGCTGTGCCTGGGCTTATTCCCATCATTGATCTCTTAAAAAAAAAAATAATGCTTATATACAGATCGCAGTTTTTTTCCTTTATTCTACCTGTATGACTATTTAAGGCACACGGAACACCTTGAATAGTAATGGTTTTAAACAAAAAGATTTGCCACAATTCTAAAATTCCAATGGGGTTCTTGTTATGTGTGGGTGGCTTAGATGCCAATACCGATTTGTAAAATCCTACTTTAAAATCATTCAATTAGGAGTCCAGTTGACAGTGTCCCTGGATATCAAAAATGGTGGCAATTACAGTATTATTTAATATGTGTATATATATATATATATATATATATATATATATATATTTATATATATATATATATATAATATATATAGCCAAACTTTTTTCTTAGTTTTACATAGAATGTGGAAGTATTAAAATCCCTACTGGTTTATTTTTAGATGTCTGTGTACCATTGGGCACATTTTCCTTAGCTTCCTATCCCGGCCCATTGCATCATTTCCTGTTTGCAATGCCTCCTGGGAAGGGGCGGCAACTTCCTCTGACACTGCCGTTGCTATGGAAACCTGACCTGAAA
Organism: Lithobates sylvaticus; assembly: GCA_028564925.1. Lineage (NCBI taxonomy): Eukaryota > Metazoa > Chordata > Amphibia > Anura > Ranidae > Lithobates > Lithobates sylvaticus. Next base: position 51,354,653 of record CM053038.1, read on the forward strand.
CCTATTAAACTGCTTATGCTGCACTGAGCATGTACGAGATCTGCAAGGATGAGATCCAGGAAGAAATACAGTCTGGCTTCAGATGCCCACAATTAAGATGGCCACGGCCTGCTGTAAGGTTATAAAAATAACAAACTACTGCTAAAAACTAACAAAACAGACCTTAGTTTACAGACTAACTTTACTAGAATACATTAAGCTTGTGTATTATAGGGGTATTTTTATTTAAAAAGTATAATTTCGGCCAGGACACCGCTTTAAGGTTACATTTCTCAAGGGGAATTACTCATTTAGATGGCTGTCCTCATTGGAAGATTTCCCTTTACCTACTGGGAGCAACTCTTCTATGTTGAATTTCCCCTGAATTGCTTTCTCAGTGACAATGGTCACTGTTATGCCCCATACACACGGTCGGAAATTCCGACGGAAACTGTCCGATCGGGCCGTGTTGTTGGAAAATCCGCCCGTGTGTGGGCTCCATCGGATTTTTTCCGTCGGAATTTCCGAAGGAAAAAATTTGAGCTCCTGCTCTCAAATTTTCCGACATCAAAATACAATCAGACTTTTTCCGATCGTGTGTAGAGAATTCCGACAGGCAAAGTGCCACGCATGCTCAGATCAAATTACGAGACCAAAGCTATTGGCTGCTAGCCTCTACGTAGTTCCGTCGTACGCAACGAACGCCACCACGACAACTTGTGTGTAGAGTTGAGCGGACATCTGGATGTTTGGGTTCGGTGGGTTCGGCCGAACTTCGGAAAAAAGTCCGGGTTCGGGACCGAACTTGACCCGAACTTGACCCGAACTCCGAACCCCATTGAAGTCAATGGGACCCGGATTTTTGAACACTAAAATGGCTGTAAAAAGGTCATGGAAAGGGCTAGAGGGCTGCAAATGGCAACAAAATGTTGTTAAGAGCATGGCAAGTGATCTGCAAACATGGATAGGGAAATATCTTAAAATAACATAAAAAAATAAAAAATAAAAATAAAATGCTGGAGGCCCCCTTCTCAGCAGAAGAGGTACAGGAAGTCATTAAGAACCTCAGAAGCTCAACGGCACGATGCCGTACATATGGTGGGAATACCCCAGAATACACACTTTCTGGAAAAAATTATTAACTTTCATCAGGAGACTGGGTGGGAGACAATGTGAAGGAACCGGAGGCACTGTCAGCAACCCAATCTACTATCGCCTGTACTTGTCCTGGCCTCAACATTCGTACAGCCTCATTAGGTGCGCCAAAATACCGCTGCAGGCTCTGTCGCCTACTCGCACCTGAGGAAGGTGTTTCACTAGTGCGTGTAGCTGGCACAGATCGACCACGTCCTCTCCCTGCAACAGGAGCGCCACCAGCAGCACCACGACCCGGGCCACGTCCCCTTTTTGATGATCTCATATTTTCAAAATTTATGATCTCGCCCTAAATGGGTGTTTTTGTCAATAGCAGAATACACGTACAGTGTCTAAAGCGTTTATGAACACGTAGCAAATGCTATTGGGAAGAAAAAAAAAACCTGCAAAATTAAATTTTTTTGCAATGTTTTTCCAATATCAGAATAAACGGATAGTGTCTAAAGCGTTTATGAAAACGCAGAAAATGCTATTGGGGAAAAAAAAACACTGCAAAATTAATTTTTTTTGCAATGTTTTTCCAATATCAGAATACACGGATAGTGTCTACAGCGTGTATGTATGAAAACTCAGAAAATACTATTGAGGGGAAAAAAACACTGCAAAATTAAATTTTTTTGCAATGTTTTTCCAATATTAGAATACACGGACAGTATGTAAAACGTTTAAGAAAACGCAGAAAATGCTATTGGGGAAAAAAAAACACTGCAAAATTAATTTTTTTTTGCAATGTTTTTGCAATATCAGAATACACGGACAGTATGTAAAGCGTTTATGAAAACGCAGAAAGTGCTATTGGGAAAAAAAAAACACCACAAAATTAAATTTTTTTGCAATGTTTTTGCAATATCAGAATACACGGATAGTGTCTACAGCGTGTATGTATGAACACGCAGAAAATGCTATTGGGAAAAAAAAACACAGCAAAATTAAAGTTTTTTGCAATGTTTTTCCAATATCAGAATACACAGACAGTATGTAAAGCGTGTATGAACACGCAGAAAATGCTATTGGGATAAAAAAAAAAAAAAAAGCAAAATTTAATTTTTATGCAATGTTTTTCCAATAGCAGAATACACACAGACTATGGTGTATCTCTTACTATATGCAGTGTTGGTCCTAATGGTGCACTGAGCTTGCAGGTAAAACTTTTATATTTTGTCTGGCACTGGCCTCATGGCACTGTTAAAAGACTGTGCACTGCACCCCAGCCAGGGTACAATTGATTCAGGAATCTCTTCAATAATTCTCTCTGCCTCTTTCTCTTCCTTACTAAAGAAACTCCCTACTCTACTCTAGCTATGTAGATCGCTCACTGATCTAACTAATTAGAAGCAAAGTTAAGGAATGCTGTCTATAGCTGAATGACGCTGTGTGCTGTGTGTGTGTACTATATATAGAGACTGGGTCACATGCTGCACTGGCCAATCACAGTCATGCCATTAGTAGGCATGGCTGTGATGGCTTCTAAGGGCACACTAGTGAAACGATCGTCGATTGGCTGCCCTGCAGCTGTTAAAAAGGCGCCAATACAGCGCCGAACACCGGACCTGAACCCGAACTTACAGCCAATAGTTCGGGTTCGGGTCCGGGTCCCGAACACCCAAAAGTCCGGTACGGACCCAAACTTTACAGTTCGGGTTCGCTCAACCCTACTTGTGTCGGACAAAATCCGTCGGAAAAAATCTGACGGATTTTGTGGTCAGAATTTCCGACCGTGTGTACGTGGGCTTAGAGGTAATACGCCACCGAGGTGTACTTCAGGTAATGCAGGAAGAGCTTCAGTGACCCACGAATTTGTGAAAGACCAAATAACACAGGGAAACAAGCTGGAGTGTATTCATAAGATCTCTGACCTTTACTGAACACTAACATGGCTTATATGCAAAAGAAAGAAGGGAGGAGCTGTGTTTTAATGCAAATGTTTCTAAAAGTTTATACAAACTCAGTATTCTCTTATCATGATTAAAACTGCTGAATTTAGTTAAACAAGAACTAGTTGATGATTTTGCTTATACAACAGGCTGCTTGACTAGATAACGAGAAATAGATAATGACTTTTGCTGACACAAATTCAGCCTAACCACAATATCTCATAGGGTGCAGTTCTATGCAAACCTTTAAAGAGGAAGTAAACCCTCAGCAAAAAAACGGGGGGAAAAAAAAAACCCTGCAAGACAAAGGCATAATTAGCTAGAATGCATAGCATACTAGCTAATTATGTATCATTTACCTCAGATCGAAGCCCCCGCATCGGTCCACGTCTCCCCCTCCGACCACCGACATGTTCTCCCGGAGTAAATTCCGGGTATCGCGGCTCCGGCGCTGTGATTTGCCAGGGCTGCGATGCCGTCACTCCACGCATGCCCTCGAGAGTGGCACAGTACAACTGAAGCATCGGCATATAGCGCTATTGCTTCAGTTGTCTTAAGTGCGCATGTGCCTCATGACGTCGGCACATGCAAATACAGGGTTTAGGAGATATCCTTGTTAGCTACAGGTAAGCTACAGGTAAGCCTTAATATAGGCTTACCTGTAACATAAAGTTGTAAACGAGGGTTTACAACCACTTTAAGCTGAATATGGTAAAATACAAATACACATCTTTTGAAAAGTTAATTTCTACTTAAAATATAAAAATGGAAGAGAATCTAAGATGGAGTCAAAGTTGTTTATACATTGGAAAAGTTTGTTGTTGGGGAGGAAGGGGATTATTGCGGTGCCTAATTAATCATAAATTATAGAAATTTTTAAATACATTTTTTTTATTAACAAATATGACAAAATTATAACAATATACAAAATCACATGGGTTTCAGAAATATTGGTGTGGTCACAAATATTCAAAAGCACATCCAATAACAGCGTGGGGCCTAGGTGTTCTTGGCCTTGGTATGCTGGTAGGTCAAATCCTCCCTACATGTTTCGCCATACAGATGTCTTCATCAGGGGAAAAAGGAATGAGACCAGTGTGATACAACAATTCTCACCAAAGACAGTGCAAGAGGGCAAGCACGGCAACGACCATGCAAACGAACCCCCAAGGTATGCACCTTAGTAGAACTATAGGGGGCAGGTGGCAGTCTGAAGAAACCAGTAAAAACAAAGTATATTTTAAACTACGGAGGTGCTAGTCGATGGCAGATAGTAGTGGAGAACCAGAAATGGTTAATCCTAAATTCAAAAGGTAGGTAGATTCAAACTAAACTTATAAGTATCAAGCCAACCAAGCAGGGGCAATTCAAAACAAATGTATCCCCAAATGTATGATGGTAGTGCTCATATTGATGGACACAAGGAATGGAAAAGAAAGCAGCGATCCAATGTAAAGGAAATGCCTATTAGGTATAGACTTGTAGCAGGGCAAATGACACGAAGCGCCTCCGTGGAACCAGCGGCTCTACAAATTGTTTATACATTCTATTACAGTCACCATTACAATAGCGTTGTATCTCCAACGTGTGAGCACAGATAGCAATATAAAAGTGACAGAGGGTCTAACTCAAACTAAAAAAAGACGTGTTTAAAAACCCTCATGCAAGTCTGGAGATATACTTGAACCTCTCCGAATTGGCTCACAAATATATTGCCAATTATTATGAACCAATATCTGCAGAATCTTCATCTGTTTCTGGTTAAACCAGGGGCGGACTGACAACTCATGGGGCCCCCGGGCAATAGGAGATTATGGGGCCCCCGGGCAATCAGAGATTATGGGGCCACACAGTATACACACACACAGTATACAATCACACAGTATACACATACATGTACACACAGTATACACAGACATGTTTCTATTGGCTGAGAAGGTAATGGAGAGGTGGGGCAGCTATAATCTCTGGATTTTTAGACCAAAAGGATGTCGGTAAGGGACATTTCAGAAACAGATGTAAAAAAAACACATACTGTCCCTGGTTTTACTGAGGCTGGCAACCCTGATGGGGCCCCCTAGTGGCCCGGGGCCCTCGGGAAGTGCCCGAGTGTGCAAATGGTCAGTCCGCCCCTGTGTTGAACACTTAAGATATTACTCAGCACTTCATTAGAAATGTATCAGACACTCTGAATTACACATTTGCCTTTGCAAAGTCTTTTCCCTTGTACAAAAGATTGTGCAATGGAGCCTATTAAGCTGCGACATGTGACAAGAGGACGTCCCTTGAGATTAGAGGAAAGAAGATTTCACCTTTAACAGAGAAAGAAGTTCTTCACCACGAGGGCAGCCTAGACCTGGAAATCATTACGGGAGGTGGCGGAGACTATGGGAATCTTTAAGACAGGGTTAGACGCCTTTTCAGAAAAATAGGACACCAGGGTGATGCCAATTAATCTAGAGAAAGTTGATTCGGAAAGGAAAGCAGCTGTCATGGAAGGGTCACCATGCAATGTTTTGTCGCTCAGATATAGATGAAATATATTGCTACTCTCAAGCTGGCTGGGTTTTGTAATGCATTTTATTCTTGAAGAATATCTTGCAATGTGATATTCCAAAAAAAAATAAAAAATCGCTCTTATTGAGAAGTCCCTCGCGATGTTAAGATGTAAAAACTCCGCTTCTCAAGTCTTTGTCATTATTTTTTGACCTTGCCCATGAACTGCGCAATAGAATTTTTCTACTAGACTAAACTTTATTTTTTTTTTTTATAACCACTATAAGGTCGGCAACTCTGTGAAGGAATAAAACTTATTCTGAGCTCATACTTTGCCAAAAAGTATAGTTACTCGACTGCAATATTTGTGATAACCGAGGCCCACCCTGGATAGATTGCAGCAGGTATAAAGATTTGAGGGAGAAACGTTATAGACTTGCAATACATTGTAAACATGTTCTAAGAATAGGAAAGCTATAACCTGTTCTGTGAAACACAGATATTTTTAATTTTTTTTGTTTACAAACTATTTTTATTAGGTACAAAAAGAGTTGTCTTATGCCTAGATAAATACAATATAAACAATTTGCATACCGTATATACTCGAGTATAAGCCGAGTTTTTCAGCACATTTTTTTGTGCTGAAAGTGCCCCTCTCGTCTTATACTGGAGTCAAGCACTTTTCTGCAGCAGAGAATGGCATTTTCCGACCCGATGTTGGGGCCCCGTATCTCGGGGCCACTTGGTGCCACTTTGGTATGTCAACCCAGGGGAACTAGCACTACAACATATCCAAAGATGGGGTTCCTAGCACCAAGTGACCCCAAGATACGGGGCCCCAAAGTCGGTTCGGAAAACTTCATTCTCTGCTGCAGAAAAGTGCTTGACATTTTCCCGACCCGACTTTGGGGGCCCATATCTCGGGGACACTTGGTGCTAGGAACCCCAAATTTGGTATTCAAACCCAGTGGAACTAGCACTACAACATATCTAATGGGGTTCCGAGCACTAAGTGACTCCGAGATACAGGGCCCCAAAGTCGGTCAAGTGTGTCCATCTGCAGCAATGTCATTTCGGGACCCTTTGGGTCCAGAGACCCCAAATTTTGGCTGCAGCTAGGGGGGCATCTAGGAACCACTAACTACCAAGTTTGAAGTTTGGGGGACCTATGGTTGCAAATGGGCACAGTGAGGCATGCAAATGGGCACAGTGAGGCTGCAAATAGGCATTGTTGACCCTCTTTTCCACTTACAGTAGCTGCGCATTTCTCACCCTAGGCTTATACTCGAGTCAATACGTTTTCCCAGTTATTTGTGGTAAAATTAGGTGCCTCGGCTTATATTCGGTCCGGCTTATACTCAAGTATATACGGTATAAGGAAAATCAGAAGATATTGTGTATTAAGGTAGATATGCTTTGTTTTAGTCTATGAACACATTAACAAAAACCATTATGCTTGTTATACATTAACACGACATATAATACTCTTCGGTCTTCTGTGACTAGTAATATCGTTCAGGATTGAAAAAGAGTTTGGAATGTTTAAACCAAGGGTCCCATTTTTTATTATATAAATGATTAGTACAGTGGAACCTCGGAATATGGGCATAATCCGTTGCAGGAGAATGCTCGTAATCCAAAGTACTCGCATAGCAAAGCGAGTTTTCCCATTGAAGTCAATAGAAACGAAAATAATTTGTTCCGCATTGACTTCAATGGGATGCAATACCGCATGCGGCCAGATTTGGGGGGAGCCTTGGAAATGGCCGAAAAGGCCCGAGCACACTTCGGCTGACCTCGGAAAGACTTTGTTCACGAGCCTTTCCGAGGTTTGCCGAGGTCAGCCGAACTGTCCTCGGGCCTTTTTGTGCATTTCCGAACGCCGACGATCGGCGCTGTTCGGCTCCGGCGCCCCCCCCCACCTCAGCCCAAAAGCGGTACTGCACACCGCTTTTGGCCTGAATCCTGCTCGTATTGCGAGACAACACTCGCAAATTGAGTTAGGATTTTTAGAAATACAGTGCTCGTTTTGCGAAAACACTCGTTAACCGCGTTACTCGCAAACCAAGGTTCCACTGAATTCTGTAGTGTGTGAAATATTTTTTCCATAAGATTAATATTGTTAATTCTAGCTTTCAAATGTGCTAGAGGAACTGATTGTGATTTCCAGTGGAATGCACTCAACCAGTGAATTGCTACACAAATTGTGTGGATTAGTCTCATATTATGGGTGGGAAGCCCAATGATAGGGGCAAATAGGAGGCAGTTGTATAGAGTTAGGTTTATACTACTATTTGAAATTTTAGATGCAATTTTTTTCTAATTGTTTCCATATATGTGTAATCTTCTCACAATTCCCAAAAATTTGAGAAAATTAACCCATGGAGTTGCAGCCTCTGAAGCATAACTGAGGGGTTGTGGGGAAAATAGCGTAAAGTTTAACCGGGGTATAGTGCAATCTGGTGAATAATTTTAATGCAGTCTCTTTAATTGTGATTGATCTAGTAAATTTATGTAAGTTGTTGATGCATTTTTCCCAGTTTTCAACAGAATTTATTTTTAAAATGTTCTAATGTCTCAGCTGACAGGTACATTTGAACAGACAAAAGATGTAGCCACACTGTCTACTTAGTTGTCAAATCTGAGTTGGTTGGAACCAACTCATATCAGCAGGTTAGCTTCTTTAAAGAAAGTAGGTGTAGACCTCTTTTGGGGTTTGGGGGTTGAGAAATGGCCCTCCCCAAACAGGGTATCGCGCCAAACCTGTAGGTAAATAAGAGAACCAGAAATTTAGCTTTTTGGAAGAATGGGTTTGATAATAAAGTTGGCAGTACCTCCACCCAGGACAGGGCCTCCATAAACAGAGGGGATTCCATTCCTGGAAAATTAACCAGTAGTCTAGTGAAAGTAATTGGAAACAGAAGAAGAACTACTGCAACCAGTATGTAACATTAAGTATATAGATGTATACCAGTATAGAAATAATACAAAATATTAATATTAGTATATGCATCCAATATACAAACAGGTATTATCAGCCAAAGGGCCCGATAGGTGTCCTGTTGAAATTGTGCACATATACCCGTATATATATACAATTATTAATCGTAATACAGCTAGATAAATGTTACGGCAAATTCCCGATAGCGGGACTGCTGAAGATGATGCAGCATCTTTGTATCGGGGACCTGTAGACAAGATTAGCGGTCACGGGGGGAAACTCCAACTATTGTCCGACCAGCCTGGAACGGAACTTCTCACGAGCAGGAACTGTGGTATGGCATTAGAACTCAGAGTCAGCCTACCTACTCTGCACTTTTATGCCCCGTACACACGGTCGGAAAATCCGACCACATAATCCATCAGATTTTTTCCGACGGATTTTTTCCGACACTGATGTTGCATACACACGGTCGGACAAAGTTGTCGGAAAATCCGATCATTCTGAACGTGGTGACGTCTGTTGCCTACAACGGGACTACATAGAGGCTAGTAGCCAATAGCTTTGGTCTTGTAATGTGATCTGAGCATGCGTGGCACTTTGTCCGTCGGAATTCGCTACACACGATCGGAAAAAGTCCGATAGGACTTTGTTGTCGGAAAATTTGAGAGCAGGAGATAAAACATTTTCCGACGGAAAAAGTCCGATGGAGCCCACACACGGTCGGAATTTCCGACAACATGGTCCGATAGGACATTTTCCGTCGGAAAATCCGACCGCGTGTATGGGGCATCAGACTTCCTGTCTTTCCACTTCCTGCTTCCAGAGGTTCCCAAGCCAACAACCAGGGGAAGGACGTGCACACACACATATTATATATATATATATATATATAGCTTTTTTAAGCTAGTTGCCTGCTGTTACAGCCTTCTAAATTTCCAGCACAAATCACATAAAAGCATGACACATTTAAGATGGTACAACAATGTTATGTATATGAAAAAGTTTACTTGTTTTTATTATTTAGTTTTAGAAATATAACATATATTTTTTTAACTTTTAATTCCTTTTAAAGTTAAACTATTAAATTAAATTAAACTATTTGTAAGTTTAGTATACAATGTTTCTCCACATTTTTTCATTAGTCTTTAAAAATCAAAAATGACAATACATGAAGAAAAAAAGTCTACCTGCTCTGTGTCATTTGAAAATAATAAAACATTCAAACATGCTAAAAAATGACTCAAGCTCAACATCCCCATTCATTTTTTTCTTGAATTCCTAGAGCCTTTATATCTGGTCTGGTGTTAACGGTTAGTCATCGGTACTTAAGTAATTCCTGTAGCTGTCATACAGTGCGCAATTCCAGTATGCTTTTCTGGTTTAATTGTAGGATGACGATTCTGTTCATTCGATGGGTACCCATGTGAGCATTAGACAAAGGATGACAGGAAGTAAGATGTATTATGATATCATTTTACAGAGGTGATATGGAACAACATATGGAGCTGATTGATCTACAGTAGAAAACTGGGATGGCAGTAGGTTGTCAATTTAGGCACCTGCTTTGGGTAGAGGGATGGTTATGTATGTGAAGGAAGATGTAGATAATAAGTGATATGGGAAGACCTCAAAGTAGAGCTTCTGCTTTAAGAAGACTGTTACGATGATCTGGAAATCTTATGCCGCCTACACGCGATCGCACATTCCAACAAAATCCATGTTTTTTTTCCGACGGATGTTGGCTCAAACTTGTCTTGCATACACATTGCCACACAAAGTTGGTCGGAACTTTAGGAACGTCAAGAACGCGGTGACGTAAAACACGTACGATAAGCCGAGAAAAATGGAGTTCAATAGCCAGTGTGGCTCTTCTGCTTGATTCCGAGCATGCGTGGAACTTTGCGCGTCTGAATTGTGTACACACGATTGGAATTTACGACAACGGATTTTGTTGTCGGAAAATTTGAGATCCAGATCTCAAATTTTGTGTGTCGGAAATTCCAAAGGAAAAAGTCCGATGGAGCCTACACACGGTCGGAATTTCCGGAAACAAGGTCCGATCGCACATTTGCCGTCGGAAAGTCCGACCGCGTGTAAGGGGCATTAAAGTGTATCTCTAGGCAAAACTTTTTTTATTTTTTAATTTTAGAGGGGGCAAAGATTAGGCCCTCTGTCAGGGTTTTATTGCTCTCTGTGCCTCCATTGTCAAGATTGACCCCTCTATTTGTAGGTGTGAACGGTGTCAGCGAGAAAGAAATTGAGGGAAATCCAAAATTTTTGAGTTGTTCTCAGAACAAGAAGAGGAACATCTCTCTCCAAAGAGTACAACTGCCTTAAGCTGGGCATTTTTTTTGTTTTAAAAATGCTTGTTCCATTGATTGTTTTTTTGTTTTTTCGACCACAGTGTCAAGAAAAATTTGGAAGATGCTGGATAAAACATTTTTAACAGCACATGTGGTTTTCCTTTGGGAAAATCCATTCATTCCAAAATTAAATATTGAATGCAAACAAAATTTGAAAACGACGTTTGTCAGGTAATCGAATGTGCTGAGATTTCTTGTACAAATTCATCTACTTTATGACCAACTTAACGGGAATTCCCCTCAATTTTAAAGATCTCCTCAAGTTTCCAGTTGTGTCCATGGGACTGGAATTTTTCACAATCGTACGCATACAGCAAAAATAACCTGGCAAGAATTTTAACCCTATTCTCTCCAAAACGTAAAAAAAAATGAAAAAACGGCTTTGGCTATAGATGCGCTTTAAAGAGATCACCTAAACATATGTTCCATTGCAGGCTTCACCGGTACTGTACTAGATTCATCCAATAAGGAAGGAAATTGCTCACTAGCAGTATTAAAGGATGTGGATGCTGGAAGGATAGGAACCCCATGAGAACTCTGAATAACTTGTTTTAAATTCCCCAGAAGATTCGAAAATCCACAACAAGGGTAATAGAAATGTGGGTAACCTTCATGGGAAAGGGTTAAAGTGGCCTTAAAGCCTTAAGGCTTTTCATCTTAATGCATTCCCTGCATTAGAGTGAAAAACCTTCTGTGCTGCAGCTCCCCCCTCAGAACCCCCCTTTTTCTTACCTGAGCCAAACCTGATCCAACGACGTGCCAGAGTGCAGTGGTTCCAGCCGTGGTCTCTTTCCTCATTGGCCAGATTCATAGCAGCAGGATTCATTGGCTCCAGCTGTTGTCAATCAAATCCTGTGAGACTGGGCGGGGCCGAGTCCCGCTGTCTTTGTCAATGGTCGCAGCAGCAGGACTCAGGAGCAATCCCGCATGGGTGCCCTCAGTGAAAGTGGCTTTCTGTGGGGGTACCCGATGAAGAGGAAGGGCCTGGGGAAGCAGCGGGGGACCCCAGAAGGAGAGGATTGGGGCTGCTCTGTGCAAAACTATTTAACAGAGCAGGTAAGTATAGGCATGTTTGTTATTTTTATTTAAAAAACTAAAAACCTGAAGGTTTACAACCACTTTAAGGATCACCATATGATTGATTAATAACGTTTCTGTCTTTTATCTTCGTATTTCATATATACCCTTATTTGTTGAAATGTTGTTGGAGTGTTTTAATCTAAACCCTTATAACCTACCACATGGACTTGCAAAAGGAAATGTTAAACAGCTAAAAAGTCTGCAAAATGTTAAAGTCTATGTATACCCAAACATTTTCTTGAGTTTTGGCTGGAGCATGGACAGTGGCATCTCCAGCTTTCATAATTAGGGGGTGCACATGGGGGACAGGGAAAAAGAAGGGGGGCAACTATAAAATGCAATATATATCTATATATCCTGGGGCCCTTTACTACGATCCCACAACGGGCCCTTTCACATGTTCTGCAGTGAGCTCCCTTCCTACTGTATTGGGGCCCCCCGGGGTGGCAGAAAACAAGAGATATATGTCACCAGCATACCAAGAAAATATAAGGGTCCAAAGTAGTGGGAGAACTATCAGGGTTGCAAAGGTTGTCTTGCCACTGGGCCCTGGTGTTCTGCCAATTTGGGGTTCCCCAGCCTCCTCTTGCTGTCATGCCCCTGCAATTGACAGCGCTGGTCTGGCATCTCTTGGAATTTACAGGCTGGTTCTCCTGTCCTAAGGACGGGAGAAATCAGTCTGTTTTTTCAGTAACTGAGAGTGCTGGTGGAGTCCTTCCTGCAACTCGCTCTTTTCCCTGCCAATGAGGATGCAGGGGAAGGAACAGATCGGACGGCCGTGGTTGTGTGAGCGCTCGCATTATGCCGAGGGAGGGGGGGGAATCACCCGCAGGAGCTGACTGGGGAGACTCTCCCTCTCAATAGAGACTGTGTTAAGATGCGGCACATCCGCTATGAATGCAAACAAATAGACCTTGCCTTTTTGTAATAAAAATTGGGAGGGCACATGGTGGGGCACAGCATAATGTTGGGGGGGGGGGGGGGGGGTCAAGGCCCCCTCTGCCCCCCCTAGTGAGATGCCATTGAGCATGGAATGGTTGTCTTTGTCCCATTGGAGATACTTCCCCTCATCTCTTATCCCAGAAATTCAAGAGGAAGTGAAAGTAACCTCTAAAAATTAGAAGAATGGCCCTCTTTTTCATTTTCTTTTCTATCCACTATGATGCTGCCCCACAATGACAGGTGTGCTGCTTGGAACCAAAGAACAATTGGTATGCAATTGTGCTCACCTAATAAGCCATTCAGAAAAAGAACCATTTAGATAAAGTCAATCATATAATGAGCTATTAAGAAAAACATTAACCACAGAGATTTATTAAGCAACACGTACCTACACATTAGCATATCTGTTTTATTGCAAATTAGTAACAGATTTGATTGACCGCCTGAACGACCGCAACATACAGGGATATACAATGTAATACTGACATATAATCACACACGTAGGTTGGACTTGGTGGACTTGTGTCTTTTTTAAACCTCACCTACTATGTAACTATGTAACATTGTGGGATTTCATACTCCTTGTTGCACCTATTGAATTACCTCTCTGTTGGTGTGCTCTCCTAGCTAGATGTTCTGACATATAACAATGTCTATCATGTATAGTCATTTATGCAACTACAGTCATCTGCAAATGTGTTGACACCTCTGGTCAATTTAAAGTGTTTTATTGATTTTTCCCAACGAAAAGTTAACACAAACTCTGCAGGGAACAAACTGAAAATGGCACGCTTCTGACAATTTTAATTGCACAGTTAATATTTATTTGTGAGTTTGACAGAAGAGAAACAATAAAGCTTAAAGTATGACATGTAAGCACCCCACTGATTGATCCACAGGTTTAATTTTTCATAAAATTAGCTGCCTTATTAGACCTCAATCCATATTAGTGAAGATCATTTCCTCAATTTCCTGATCCTTTTAATCTTGTGCCTTGCACCCAGCAGACGCAAGCTTCTTCAAGTGGTCGAGTAAAGATATGAAAACAAACTATCTCTCCTTAAGGTTGTAAATTACATATTTGTAGCTTTCTCTAATGTTATTAAAAACAACCGAAGTCAAGACATAATTTAGAAAAAAAAAAAAGAGATATGCAAAACCAAACTCCTATATCACTGCAAAAGGACCTCCAAGAAGTTTTAGTTTTTTATTGATCATGGGGTAGGTTGGTGCCCCAATGTGTAGCCAATTCTGAAATTCTGCACTGGCCATAGTTGTAACTGGAAATGAGGAATTTAGACTCGCTATGTGCATTATGAGATTATATCATAAAAAAAAGTGAAAGAAAGAAAACAAAGGTAAAACTAATTATGAATTAGCAACTGGAAATACAATATTTTGACCGCTCCTGATGAAGTCTGAAGTTGACAAAACATGTTGGATGGGGCATGACGATGTGATGTCATCTAGGGGCTAGTAGTACACAATTTGGCATTGCACAATTATTCCTTTGCAGAAAAACTCCAAAAAATATAAAAGAAAAAACATGAACTTCGTCGGGAAGACCGTCAGAGTTTATTATGACGGAAAGTCCAGTCGTGTGTCCAGACTGCTTACAGTCTCTTTGCCCATGCTCACATGCACTGGGTGGTGGTGGGGGGGAGTTCAAAATTAGGCAGTTAACAAGTCCACCTGCATTAATGTATTTTATATTTTTTGGAAAAAAGAGTTCCAAGACCCGTGGAGTCATTTGTTTTAGGTCACCACATCCCAAGATTAGTAGAAAAAAAACATGAAACCCCCATTGGTGGATGGGACTTTAAAAGTGACCAAGAACAATGTATTGTATCAAAAATAAGAAATTTCTTACAAAAAACATATATTGAATAAAAGCCTTAAGTCATCAAAGTCAAAAGAGTACATCAATATCGATACATTTGATTGAATTTACAGTGCGTGCAGACACAAATAGGCTTAATGGATGAACCCAAACGGTGCCCAAATATGATAGTATGCATTGAAATATTTTCAGATTTTTTTTTAACCAGAAATGTCCATAATCTCAGCAGACGCCAATAACACTACAAGCAAGGAACATGTTAGCAAATGTTCATGATTTCCCTTTGATCGCTAAGGTCAATGATGCTTACAAAACACTCTGGTTATTTTATGATGGGACAATTCATCCTCATCAGCTAATACTAGACCTTCTCATTCTCAGATTTCATGTTTGTTTATGCAGATTTCCTCAGTGCTCATTCATGTGTTGAATCAACGTGTAATAAATTGCAGATGAATCAAGTACAGATCTATTGCTGAACAAATGCATGGTGTAGGGACAGGTTGCCAGGCATGAGGCTGGTGTGGATGCCAGGACATTTGCATGGAATCAGAATGTACTTAGCAAGAATATATGATATATTGGTTTTGTAACCAGATACAATTTATTTTATTCAACATTTTGGCAGATCCTGACTACTGGCCAGGTTGATTTTAGTATCAATTTAAAGATTATCAACCCCCCCCCCCCCCCAAAAAAAAAAAAAAAATATGTGCTCCCTTTTGGTCTCCTAACCTCTTGCCACCCACTGTGCCATTGGGGGATGTCTAGCTCAGTGGTAGATGCCTTTTCAGTAAGTTCACAGCGAACAGGAACTTTCGTTTAAGGGCATGGTAGCCCACTTTTATTAAAAAGGAACAAAATAAAGGAAAGCTCATGCACTTGGATGCCCACACAGGGGTTCTTCTCCCAAAAACAATAACTAATGAAAAATGCTAAGCCACCTGGCTCTCTTCAGCAGTACTGCCATTTAGGCTTTACTCTTCATCCCTCTTGGCCATATAACAGGGTTCCTGTACAACTACTGCACCTCTTTTCAGCTTCCTTGCTGCTCAGGCCTTCCACTTCAGGCTCTCATCTATCTCCTTAGATGCACACAGCTTCAAAGCACACAGCGTCTATCTGGAAAGCAGCCCCTCACTGCTCTGATCCTCAGACTTGGGTCTCTGGCATTCACTAGTGCACACCTGCACTCTTTGGAGACCTCCTGTCTCTCTGGGTGGAGCCCAGAACCCTAATCCTGACTCTGCTATAAGCCCAGGATCCACCTTCTCAATCAACCAGCCAGACTCCTGGCTGTTCCCAAAACCCGGTCCCAGGATTGGAGATTCCGTCCCACCCATAACGCTATGGAATCTCCAGGCTCCAGGTCCCCAACTGGATTTTACAAACTTTTGAGGAAACTGATAAAACAGATTCCTCCACATTAAATACCCCTGGACCCCCTCAACCTGCATATTTGAGAACCCTGGGCGGCATTTACTAGGACAGGGAACTGTACTGTCACACCACGTAACGCATATGTGCAGCAACAAAGATGGTGGGCTTTAAAGCCCAGAAGCTGCACATATGCACCCATGGGCAACCAAGGTTTCTGTGCTGAGAGCATGTCTACTGCAGACTTCCAGCACAGTGATTGAGCTGTCATAGACCACTCTCAGTTTCTAGTAATGATTGAGAGATGGCGGGACCAGCGCCCAAACATCGTACAATATTCCTATCGCACATGTTGCTGGCAAGGAGTAAAGCCCCATACACACGCTCGGATTATCCGAGGACCAGGTCCGTCGGTTAATGTCCGTCGTACTTTGTCCGATGTTGGTTTTGCGTACACACGGTCGGACAAAGTTGTCGGAAAATCCGATCATTCTGAACGTGGTGACGTTTGTTGCCTACGACGGGACTACGTAGAGGCTAGTAGCCAATAGCTTTGGTCTTGTAATGTGATCTGAGCATGCGTAGCACTTTGTCCGTCGGAATTCGCTACACACGATCGGAATTGGTGTGATCGGACTTTGTTGTCAAAAAATCTATCCAGCAGGAGATAGGACTTTGTCCGTCGGACAATCCGATGGAAACTGTCCGATGGTGCCTACACATGGTCGGAATTTCTGACAACATTGTCCAATAGGACAGAATCCATCGGAAAATCCGACCGTGTGTATGGGGCTTAAGAGGGGGCTGTGATACAGAACTGAGATACAGAATCAGGAACCAGGAGTGGAGTCAGAGCCAGGCCAAGGTCAGTATCAGGGGGAGCAGAGAAGGTACCTGAACAGCAGGCAGGAAGTAAGGTCGGGGTAACAAGCTGGAGTCAGCAACAGAGTTTCAAGGAGCAAGTGGAGTCAGAACACAGATGTAAACATGGGATCAGGTCACAGGCAGAAGAAGCTGACAACCACTCAGCAATGATCCTTAAGCCCCATACACACGCTCGGATTATCCGAGGACCAGGTCCGTCGGATCATGTCCGTCATACTTTGTCCGATGTTGGTTTTGCGTACACACGGTCGGACAAAGTTGTCGGAAAATCCGATCATTCTGAACGTGGTGACGTTTGTTGCCTACGATGGGACTACGTAGAGGCTAGTAGCCAATAGCTTTGGTCTTGTAATGTGATCTGAGCATGCGTAGCACTTTGTCCGTCGGACAACGGTACACACGATCGGATTTGGTGTGATCGGACCGTGTTGTCGGAAAATCTATCCAGCAGGAGATAGGACTTTGTCCGTCGGACAATCCGACGTACACTGTCCGATGGTGCATACACAAGGTCGGATTTTTCAACAACATTGTCCGATCGGACAGAATCCATGCGAAAATCCGACCGTGTGTATGGGGCTTTAGTCTTACTGTGCTTTAAATAGGCCACTGGGCAGCAAAATTCATTCAAACATGCATGCTCACACTCGTGAGCACATGTAGATGCGCACACGACCCTGATTCCGTACACAGTTCTGTGGACCGTTCTGCATGCACAGGGATAAATTCCGGACTGTACATTAGTGTGAAGATCAGTGGGAAGAATACTCTTTACATTTGTGGTCATCAAAAAGAATGGCGCCCCTCACAGATACCTAATAAGTTCTTTGGTGTCAATGGTTACTTATCTACAAGTCAGAAATTGATCATTGCTTAAGGAATCCCAAGCAACCTCAGCAGGAACCCTAGGATTCCATGTAACTGGTTGAGAAAGGCTGCACCATAAGTTTTCTTTGCTAGATGTGCCCAGCTGTTACACGCGATCGGAATTCTCGTCGGAAAAAGCTCTGACGGTTTTCCCGACGGGATTCCAAAGGAAAAAGCTCTGACGGTTTTCCCGACGGGATTCCAAAGGACCGTCAAGAACGTGGTGACTTACAACACTACAACGAGCCGAGTTCAATGCTTCCGAGCATGCGTACATTTTTTTTCGAGCATGCGCAGGAATTTTGCGCGTCAGAATTGCTACAGACGATCGGAATTTCCGATAGAAACCTTTTCCATCGGAAAAATTGAGAACATGCTCTCAATTCTTTGCTGTCAGAAATTCGGCCAGCAAAATTTCGATGGAGCCCACACACGGTCGCATTTTCCGATAAAAAGCTCTCATCTGTCTTTTTCTGGCCGGAATTCCGATCGTGTGTACGCGGCATTACTCTTGTTTAGCATAACATTGGTAACTGATGTCTGTAATTACCAGCAGCCATGTATCAAAAGACGTACAAGTTCATTCATTTGAATATAGGAGGGGGCTTTAGCCCCATACACACGGTCGGATTTTCCGATGGATTCTGTCCTATCGGACAATGTTGTCGTAAATTCTGACCATGTGTAGGCACCATCGGACAGTTTACCTCGGATTGTCCGACGGACAAAGTTCTATCTCCTGCTGGATAGATTTTCTGACAATAAAGTCCGATCACACCAATTCCGATCGTGTGTAGCCTAGTCCGACAGACAAAGTGCCACGCATGCTCAGATCACATTACAAGACCAAAGCTATTGGCTACTAGCCTCTACGTAGTCCCGTCGTAGGCAACAAACGTCACCACGTTCAGAATGATCGGATTTTCCGACAACTTTGTCCGACCGTGTGTATGCAACACCAGTGTCGGACTAAATCCGTCGGACCAAATCCGATGGATTTGGTGGTCGGATTTTCCGACCGTGTGTATGGGGCTTTTGAGTGGGTTAAAAGTAAACAGGATTCAAATGGTACTTACTGGATTAGTGGGGAGGGCTGGAGCCAGTGGGGCTGAAGAGAGACTATGGAAGTCCTCAGTTGGAGGAGAGCGTGTGTTGGGACAACTTCTCACCCTCCCTCCCTTCTTTGATATTTGGGTTCATTTTGGTATGTAGTGTTGGCATACGATTGTATGGTGATGTCACAGCAGTTAGCAGGGCACAAAGTCCTTCTATGTGTTGGATTATATTTGAAATATTTGTAGGGACCCGTCCTGGGTACGGCTCCCAATATACTGGTTGGTGGGATTTGCTAGTATTTGTTTGTCCCTAAGTCAGTGTTTTTCGCAGCCGGAGGCCTAATTTTCTGTGGTTAAGCAAGTAGTGGAAGTGGATGTCCACAATGACCTTGCAGCTCATTTTTTTTACATACTGTTCTGAATGTTACTATGTTATTATTATTATTATACAGGATTTATATAGCACCAACAGTTTGTGCAGCGCTTTACAACATGAGGGCAGACAGTACACTTACAATACAAATCAATACAAGAGGGATCAGAGGGCCCGGCTCATTAGAGCTTACAATCTAGAAGGGAGGATCAAGTTGAAACAAAAGGTAATACTGTGGGGGATGCACTGATCTGAAAATTAAAATAGTTGTTAGGTGTGGGTAGGATATGCTTCTCTGAAGAGAAGGGTTTTCAGGGATCGTCTAAAAGCTAATAAAGTAGGAGACAGGCGGACAGATTGGGGTAGGGCATTCCATAGGATTGGAGAGGCTCTGGAAAAGTCCTGGAGGCAAGCATGGGAGGAGGTGACGAGGGAGCTAGAGAGCAGGAGGTCTTGAGAGGAACGAAGAGAACGAGTAGGATGGTATTTAGAGACTAGGCTAGTGTTAATATCGTATTCGTAAAAAAATTCGTAATTCGGATTCGTACGAATTTCGAAAAATTCGTACGAATTTCCGAATTTTCTGGTAGACATGTGCGACTAGTTTAGTGCGAATCGGAAATTCGTACAAATTTTTCGAAATTCGTACATTCGTACGAATCCGAATTACACATTTTTACGAATACGAATTCTGTACGAAATTTCGTTTACGAATTTCGGATCCAAATTATCCGAATCCATAGCGAATATAACGAATGATTCGAATGAATTCGACACTTTACATTTCGAATGAATCACTCTACGAATAATAACGAATTATCCGAAAACGTATTAACATAACCTTAACACATAAGTCTATAAATGTCTATTGTTCACCAATCACTCAGAGGAAGTACGAATTACGAAATTTCGTATTCGTAAATGAAATTTAGTATTTCGTACTTCCTCTGAGTGATTGGTGAACAATAGACAATAGACTTGTGTTATGTAACGTTAATACGTTTTCGGATAATTTGTTATTATTCGTAGAGTGTCGATATTTGTAACGATTCGTAACGATATTAACGATTTGAAATGATACGTACGAAATTCGTATTTCGTCTGAATCTGAATTAAATTTCGTACACGAATTACGATTTTTTTTTTATACGAAACGGAACAGAACGAAACAAAACAAATTTTTTGACGGCTCCCATGTCTACTTTCTTGTCCTGCTGCTGTCACAGGTTGTCACAGCAACGAGAAATCTCCCACTGGTGTCAGAGGCAAGAATAAAAAAAAGTGCTTATCATTTCCAAGTCTATAATTTTTTTTTTTTTAGCTGAAGTAACTATGAGATGTTTCATACTGCACAGAGAAGAATACAGAGGATGCCAATGTGCATATATGATGATGTCATCGAGGGTAGCTTGCTGACATCACTATACATCACATAATGACAATGCTGTGCTGAGGTCTGCTGGTATTGTACAAATTATGCATCCCTGGCCTCTGCTTTTCTTGTTTTTAATGACATGCTTTTGATCTCTTTGCTGTCAGGCAGTTGACTGCTGGAGGAAATGTTTTTGTTCCCTGGCATTTGTGATATCTCAGAACAAGTGTCTGGGCGAGGCACCTCATAGGAAATCATGTATTTAACCTTCAAGTAGAACATGGGAAAAGGGAAAGCCATTCAGACAAATTCAGTATAAGAAACAGATTTCCGTATGTTCTAATGCGCCGTACACACGGTCGGGTTTTCCGACGGAAAATGTCCTATCGGACCATGTTCTCGGAAATTCCGACCGTGTGTGGGCTCCATCGGACTTTTTCCGTCGGATTTTCAGACGGACAAAGTTTTATCTCCTGCTCTCAAATTTTCCGACAACAAAGTCCGATCGGACTTTTTTCGATCGTGTGTAGCGAATTCCGACGGACAAAGTGCCACGCATGCTCAGATCAAATTACAAGACCAAAGCTATTGGCTGCTAGCCTCTACGTAGTTCCGTCGTACGCAACGAACGTCACCACGTTCAGAATGATCGGATTTTCCGACAACTTTGTCCGACCGTGTGTATGCAACACCAGTGTCGGACAAAATCCGTCGGAAAAAATCAGACGGATTTTGTGGTCGGAATTTCCGACCGTGTGTATGGGGCATTAATGGCATATTCTAACCCAGACTTTCTCTATGGAAGGATTCTTGAAATAACTTTCTGGTCTCAGGGAAGCCCTGCTAGTAATTACTATATCTACAGCTCACAGTACATTAGTGTGATGGTTACTGGGAAGAATGGTCCTTACATTTATTTTCCGTATGAACAATCACCTCTTATGCCGCGTACACATGGTCGGAATTTCCGATGGAAACAGTCCGATGGGAGCTTCTCATCGGATTTTCCGACCGTGTGTATGCCCATCGGTCTTTTTCTGTCGGAATTTCCGACGGACTTTGGATTGAGAACCTGTTCTTAATTTTTCCGACGGAAAACCTTTCTATCGGATTTTCTGATCGTGTGTATGCAATTCCGACACGCAAAATCCCGACGCATGCTCGGAAACAATTCGACGCATGCTCAGCTTCCCTTTTATAGTGTTGTCGAACGTGTTGTATGACGCGGTGTCAGAATTTGGTGTGACCGTGTGTAAGCAAGACAGTTTGAGCGAAATTCCGTCGGAATTCCGACGGGAAAACCATCAGAGCTTTTTCCGACGAGAATTCCGACCGTGTGTACGCGGGATTACAGATAGCTTCAAAGTCAGAGATATATTCATTATCGTGCGAATGAACGAATGGTTTACTAAAAATTCTAACGAATAACGAACTATCGAAAAGAACGAATATGAAAAACAACGAAAATACGAAATAATTAAATTAGAAACAAGGAAACTACGAAAGAATGAAAATCCGAAAAACGAAAACAGAAACAACGAAAATACCGAACAAAGATTCAAAAATAACGAAAATCAAAATGAACGAAAAAAATCGAAATTACGAATATTCTGCTGATCGAGAATTCGAAAGAAGGAATGTTAGTTCTGATTCTGAAATATTCCAGAGTCCAGATAGGAATTCCGAAGGAATTTCGCTCAAACTGTCTTGCCTACACACACACACCAAATTCTGACGGTCAATAACACAGCGGCATAAAACACGTTCGACTGCACTATAAAAGGGAAGTTTAATGCTTCTGAGAATGCGTCGAATTGTTTCCGAGCATGCGTCAGAATTTTGCGTGTCGGAATTGCATACACACGATCGGAAAATCCGATAGAAAGGTTTTCCGTCGGAAAAATTGAGAACAGGTTCTCAATCCAAAGTCCGTCGGAAATTCCGACAGAAAAAGACTGATGGGCATACACACGGTCGGAAAATCCCATCAAAAGCTCCCATCGGACTGTTTCCATCGTAAATTCCGACCATATGTACGTGGCATAAGTCCGCTGGACTTTTGGGAAAAAAAAATGCCGCTGGAGCCCACACACACGATTGAATTTTCTGCCGTACCCTGGTCCGTCGGACTATGTACGCCGGATAATCCGATCGTGTGTACGCGGCATTAGTCCTGCTCTGCAGTGTATTATGGGAAGTGAATTTAAAGAAAGATTCAGTTATTTACACTAGCATTTTAAAAGAAAATACATTTATTCTCTCTAACCAAAATTATTTTATTTAGTTTTGCAGTTTTTTTGTAATATCACATTGCAAGAAGTTCTTCCAGAATAAAATACATTACAAGCCAGTCTGAGAGTAGCAATATATTTCATCTATATCTGAGCGACAAAACATTGCATGGTGACCCTTCCATGACAGCTGCTTTCCTCCCGCGAACCAACTTTCTCTAGATTAATTGGCATCACCCTGGTGTCCTATTTTTCTGAAAAGCTGTCCAACCCCGTCTTAAAGATTCCCATAGTCTCCGCCACCTCCCGCAATGATTTCCAGGTCTAGGCTGCCCTCCTGGTGAAGACCTTCTTTCTCTGTTAAAGGTGAAATCTGCTTTCCTCCAATCTCAAGGGACGTCCTCTTGTCATATGCCCTCGTGTCACAGCTTAATAGGCTCCATTGCACAATCTTTTGTACAAGAGAAAAGACTTTGCAAAGCCCAAACGTGTAATCCAGAGTGTTTGATACATTTCTAATCAAGTGCTGAGTAAAGTCTCAAATGTTCATCCAGAAGCAGATGATCCTGCAGATATTGGCTTGTTGAGGAATTATCAGTTTAGCCGATTCAGAGGTTCAAGCGTATCTCTAGAGAAGAACTTCTTTTGAAGCGTGGAAGGGTTAGAACGTCTGCCAATGTTTTATTGCTAATCTATTTGAACCAATGAGGGTGCCAAACCATCGTCTTAAGAGTCCAATTTTTTATATATTTCAATTGGCTATAACCAGTGATGTAAGTAACTCAGTTAATATAAACGGAGTTACTTAACGCAGTTACTTTAGAGGGTAACGAGTAATCTAACTGATTACTTTTCCCCTCATGGTAACTCAGTTCCCATTACTTGGGCGGTGTCACCGCAATTACATCTACCGTCCGGGAGGCCCCCCGTGGCAGCGCTGCCTGGCCGTTTCGTTCCGCCGCGGGAAGGGGGGCTTTTGCCCGCTGAGCTGAGAAGAGGCTGAGACTGTCTGGACCGCCCCATCCCACCCCGCCTATCCAGAGAGAGAGAATGTAGGGAGGCGGGGTGGACACTGAAAAATGAAGTCAGCTGACCAACTGACACCAATCGAGTGAAGGGGAGGGTCTCTCTCTCTCCCCATGAGGAAAGGCAACCCTGGAGGCATTCAAGTAAGTGACTGTCTGATGATAGGAATTGCAGTGCAATCGATCCATCCCAAGTCCTCCACCACCTCTGCTTCTTACTGATCCCAACCCTACCCACTATCACTTCTACAACAGAGGTGATGGGGGGGGATAGGGTAGGGATGAGATCAGTGGTGGTGGGGGATGGGATCAGTAAGAGGCAGAGGTAGTGGTGGGAGAGGGTGGCACCACCACGGCTGCCCCCCTCCAAGTACCACCGCTGCCTGCCACCCCGCCAAGTACACCACCGCTGCCACCCCCCCAAGTACTGTACACCACCACCACTGCCACCCCCCCAAGTACACCACTGCCATCCCCCAAGTACCCCCGCTGCCACCCCTCAAGTACCACTGTTGCCACCCCTCAAGTACCACCGCTGCCACCCCTCAAGTACCACCGCTGCCACCCCTCAAGTACCACCGCTGCCACCCTGTCACAGTTACTTTGCTGAGTAACTAATTACTTTTCCAATGTAGTAACCAAGTTACTAACGCAATTACTTTTTGGGAGAAGTAATTTGTAACTTAAAGTGGTTCTGCACACATTTCATTTAGTAAATCTCTTTGCCTTCCAAATCAGGCAAAGAGTACTAAATGAAATGTGTTTTTTTTTTTTTTTTTACTTACCTTGTAATTGATGACTTCCGGTCTTCTCTCTCTTCGGGGGCGGGCGGGGTCTCTGCGTCGATCGTCGTCAGGCCGCACTGTCTCCTGGGATCTGGTGTCATTGTTCCCAGGAGTCAGTGCGGACATCTTCCGAAATCTCGCGAGATTTCGGCCACATCTTCCGAAATCTCGTGAGATGTCGGCAGATGTGCCGTTACTGCGCACGCGCGAGTAACGGCGGTGCATGCTGGGCCATCTAAAGTGCCTGTGGGGGTTTCACATGCCCACAGGCAAGATGGCCCCCAGCACAAAAGAAGAAGATGAGGAACTTCATCGGACGAAAACCGGCGGCGATCGAGATGGAAGATGGAACAGGTGAGTCCCCCAATAAAGGTAAGCATCCTTTATATACCGTCCCAAAAAAAAAAAAAATTATACAGAGTGCAGAACCGCTTTAACTAATTACTTTTTTAAAGTAAGATGACCAACACTGGCTATAACACAAAGCAGCAAATATGTCTTATGCCGCTTACACACGATCGGAATTCTCATTGGAAAAAGCTCTGATGGCTTTCCTGACGGAATTCCGCTCAAACAGTCTTGCCTAAAAATTTGTATTTTTTTTTGTGAGATACTCCCAATAGGAAATCACAGCTAAAATGATGCAGACCCAGCAGCTTTCCTCATTAGAGCACTGCAGGTGCAGCAGCTGGCTCATAATTATGAAACCAATCCCATTAGACTCACTTTCCCCCATGGGCACAGAAAAACACACAGGGATTTCTTCAGAATAACAAAAGGTAGGAAGCTGCAACAAAGTTTGTTAAAATTCTTGCAATGTACATAGATCACACAGAGGGGAATTTTTTTTTCTCAGTTGCTTCTTTAATGCTGATTGAGAGAATTTAGTTCCACGTTAATGAATCTTTTATTGCTTTAACCTAAATTGTGATTTTAAATTTTTTTTCCTGCTTGGCAGCGTGGCTTCTTTCCATTGTTCTCAAGCCACATGAGATAAGTTGTTACTCCACCTTTAGTAAGAGTTTTTTTTTTTCCCTCCGAAGTTCATCATGCATGCTTGGCCTGGTAACGGACTCAGTCAGTAAACACCGCTCACCGATTCAGAAAGCTGATCCTGTGACTGCGAACCATAACATTGCCCAAATGGAAAGATATTGAATTTGAAAACAGCAGTTGTGATTTACATACCAATGAGTGCATAAATTTCACAGCAAATTTACTATGGGCTGTACACGTAGAATGTGCTAATTTCTGCCCAATTAATTTTATATTGAATTAGTTTTTACACTAATGCTAACATTACGCTGAGAAAGTGTTTTCATTTATTTTTTCAACTCCAGAAAGGCTTTGCATGCTGTACAAACACTGGTTTTGTGTTTCAGCGTAAAATAGCTGGAGTCGTACCTAGACTGGTACTTTGTTTAAATTATAACGAAAGGGAAAACTTTTTTTTTTAGGTTTGGATAGAGTGGAGAGTGATTAGAACATTTGACACGTTTTTATTGCTGTCTGTGTCCCTATTAACCGCTTCAGCACCGGGCCATTTTTCACCCTTCCTTACCAGAGCACTTTTTGCGATTCGGCACTGCGTCGCTTTAACTAACAATTGCGCGGTCGTGCGACGTTACACCCAAACAAAATTGACGTCCTTTTTTTCCCACAAATAGAGCTTTCTTTTGGTGGTATTTGATCACCTCTGCGGTTTTTATTTTTTGCGCTATAAACAAAAGAAGAGCGACAATTTTGAAAAAAAACACAATATTTTTTACTTTTTGCTATTATAAATATCCAATTTTTTTTAAAAAAAACTATTTTTTTCCTCAGTTTAGGCCGATACGTATTCTTCTACATATTTTTGGTAAAAAAAAAAAATCGCAATAAGCGTATATTGATCGGTTTGCGCAAAAGTTATAGCGTCTACAAAATAGGGGATAGATTTATTGAATTTTTTTTTTTTTTTTTTTACTAGTAATCGCGGCGATCTGCGATTTTTTTTCGTGACTGCGACATTGCGGCGGACACTTCGGACACTTTTGACACATTTTTGGAACCATTCACATTTACACAGCGATCGTTGCTATAAAATTGCAATGATTACTGTGTAAATGTGACTGGCAGGGAAGGGGTTAACACTAGGGGGCGCTGCAGGGGTTAATGTATTCCCTATATGTGTGATTCTAACTGTGGGGGGAGGGGACTCAAGGGGAGGAGACCGATCATGTGTTCCTCCGTATTGGGATCACATGATCGGTCTCCTCTCCGATGACAGGACGTGGAGCTGTGTGTTTAGACACACAGCTCCACGGTCCCGCACGGTCCCGTTGTTTTAACGGGCAATCGCGGGTGCCCGGCGGACATCGCGGCAGCCGGGCACTCGTACCGGGTCCCGAGCGATGCCGCCGGCGCGCGCGCGCGCGCCCCCCAGGCGGCCGGGAATGCGAGGACGTCATATGACGCCCACCCAGGATGGGAGATCCACCTTGTGGGCGTCATATGACTATAAGGCGGTATTGAAGTGGTTAAGGAGATTCACTCTCTCAATTTGTCTTGATGGCTGTTATTACCGAGAGTGAAAGTGAAATAAACTCTAAAATTTGGGGTTGTCACCAGGATAGGAATAGAGGGGAAATCTTCCAATGAGGACACTAGTTCTGGTGACAGAAAAACACAAAACCCCCTTGGATGGGTGGGTGGATTGGTGCTACTTTGAAAGTGACCGAAAACAGTATTTTATCATATAAAACTGACGTTTATTACAAAATAGTAGACATGTGCATTCGTTTTCGTCCGAATGCATTTTCGTCCGAATTTCAGGTATTTTCGTTATCGTTTTAACAAACGATAACGAAAGTGCAGAATCCGAAAAACTAAAAAGATCCGACATAAACAAATGCTTTGTTTTCGTTGTGACAACAGTTCGATATAGATAGGAGATTTGACATGACGCTGACAATAACAATCTGTGTCTATCGAACCTGTGGTCGAATGTGCCTAACCTTAACTCTATTAGTCCAAGATTATTCTACATAGAGAGAAAAGATTCAACACAGAGAGAAAAGATTCGACATAGAGAAGATTCGACATAGAGAGAAAAGATTCGACATAGAGAGAAAAGATTCGACATAGAGAGAAAAGATTCGACATAGAGAGAAAAGATTCGACATAGAGAGAAGATTCGACATAGAGAGAGAAAAGATTTGACGTAGAGAGAAAAGATTTGACATAGAGAGAAAAGATTTGACATAGAGAGAAAAGATTCGACATAGAGAGAAAAGATTTGACGTAGAGAGAGGATTCGACATAGAGAGGAAAGATCGCTGCTGGAATTGGGTGGGGGAAGTAAAATAAAAATAATAATGATGTTGAATGTTATTGGCTGATTGTAACCAAAGAGGAGCAGTAAAATAGCTACAACTAAGTACACACATACCTAAGTACACACAGGTACCTCTATCACAGTGGTCTGATTTAGGAAGCCCCGGGCCCATGTGTGGTGCCTACTCTGTGCCTGGTTGAGCTACCACACATGGTTTAATTGTCCAGACGTAACAATTGAGTGACATTGTTTTTGATGGTGTGGTGGAGGGACTGTATAGATATTTTTGTACTGTCTGAATTTTTATTCCCTTTTGGGAATTTTTTGATACCATTAAAATGCATACTCTTAACCATTCCAGGAAGTCCAGTTTTCTGCCATAATAACCGCTAGGTTACCCATTGTGGAGGCTTTACCTCTAAAGCCCCATGCACACGGTCGGACTTTTTCATGGATTCTGTCCGATCGGACAATGTTGTTGAAAAATCAGACCGTGTGTATGCACCATCGGACAGTGTACGTCGGATTGTCCGACGGACAAAGTCTTATCTCCTGCTGGAAAGATTTGCCGACAACACGGTCCGATCACACCAAATCCGATCGTGTATACGGTTGTCTGACCGGACAAAGTGCCACGCATGCTCAGATCACATTACAAGACCCAAGCTATTGGCTACTAGCCTCTACGTAGTCCCGTCGTAGGCAACAAACGTCACCACGTTCAGAATGATCGGATTTTCCGACAACTTTGTCCGACCGTGTGTACGCAAAACCAACATCAGACAAAGTATGACGGACAGGATCCGACCGACCTGGTCCGTGGATTGTCCGACCGTGTGTATGGGGCTTTAGTGTGGTTACCATTTTTTTTTTCTAATATGATTTTGGGTTACAAGGTGGAACACCTAATTGGTGTATGGACACTAGGATGGTAAATTTTTTTCATATATCTCCCCTCTTTTTTTGTATCTTTATAGGTAGTATGACCTTCCCTCTACCCGCCGAGAGGCCGCATATATGCATAAGGCTGGCGGGAACAGGTTCAGGTTTAAAGTATTTATAAAGGCACAAGTTTTCACCATCTGAATGCCTGTAAACTGGCTTGCTCACAAAGATAGGGGAAGTTCCTGTATCCTTGTAAGCAAGCCAGGAATGGTGAAACACGTCAACAAAGGTTGGTTCTCCGGTGGAGACATTGTTGTATGCAGTCAATTTATTGACTAATAATAAATACAGTAAGGGGAGCTAAGAGTGGAGTGCGGATGATCAAAAGATATTTTACTCCACTTGCAACATTTTTAGGGAGACAAAAAAGAGTAAAATATTCAGTATCTCACAAAAGTGAGTACACCCCTCACATTTTTGTAAATATTTTATTTATATCTTTTCATGTGACAACACAGAAAAACTTTGCTACAATGTAAAGTAGTGAGTGTACAGCTTGTATAACAGTATAAATCTGCAGTCCCCTAAAAATAACTCAACACACAGCCATTAATCTCTAAACCGCTGGCAACAAAAGTGAGTACACCCCTAAGTGAAAATGTCCAAATTGGGCCCAATTAGCCAATTCACACCTGAGTGTTACAAGGTCTCAGGTGTGAATGGGGAGAAGGTGTGTTAAATTTGGTGTTATCGCTCTCACTCTCTCATACTGGTTACTGGAAGTTCAACATGGCACCTCATGGCAAAGAACTCTCTGAGGATCTGAAAAAAAAGAATTGTTGCTCTACATAAAGAAGGCCTAGGCTATAAGAAGATTGCCAAGACCCTGAAACTGAGCTGCAGCATAGTGGTCAAGACCATACAGCGGTATAACAGGACAGGTTCCACTCAGAACAGGCCCCCGCCATGATCGAAAAAAGAAATTGAGCTCACATGCTCAGCATCATCTAAAGAGCTTGTCTTTGGGAAACAGATGTATAAGTGCTGCCAGCATTGCTGCAGAGGTTGTAGGGGTGGGGGGTCAGCTTGTCAGTGCTCAGACCATACGCCGCACACTGCATCAAATTGGTCTGCATGGCTGTCATCCCAGAAGGAAGCCTCTTCTAAAGATGATGCACAAGAAAGCCTGCAAACAGTTTGCTGAAGACAAGCAGACTAAGGACATGGATTACTGGAACCATGTCCTGTGGTCTGATGAGACCAAGATAAACTTATTTGGTGTCAGATGGTGACAAGCGTGTGTGGGGGCAACCAGGTGAGGAGGACAAAGACAAGTGTGTCTTGTCTACAGTCAAGCATGGTGGTGTGAGTGTCATGGTCTGGATCTGCATGAGTGCTGCCGGCACTGGGGAGCTACAGTTCATTGAGGGAACCATGAATGCCAACATGTACTGTGACATACTGAAGCAGAGCATGACCCCTCCCTTCGGAGACTGGGCCGCAGGGCAGTATTCCAACATGATAACGACCCCAAACACACCTCCAAGACTACCACTGCCTTGCTAAAGAAGGTGAGGGTAAAGGTGATGTACTGGCCAAGCATGTCTCCAGACCCAAACCCTATTGAGCATTTGTTGGGCATCCTCAAACGGAAGGTGGAGGAGCGCAAGGTCTCCAACATCCACCAGCTCCGTGATGTCATCATGGAGGAGGGGAAGAGGACTCCAGTGGTAACCTGTGAAGCTCTGGTGACCTACGTGCCCAAGAGGGTTAAGGCAGTGCTGTAAAATAATGGTGGCCACACAAAATATTGACACTTTGGGCCCAATTTGGACATTTTCACTTGGGGGTGTACTCACTTTTGTTGCCAGCGGTTTAGACATTAATGGCTGTGTGTTGAGTTATTTTGAGGGGCACAGCAAATTTACACTGTTATACAAGCTGTACACTCACTACTTTACATTGTAGACAAGTGTCATTTATTCAGTGTTGTCACATGAAAAGATATAATACATTTATTACAAAAATGTGAGGGGTGTACTCACTTTTGTGAGATACTGTACATGTATTACAGTGATGTACTGTAACATTTTTATTTTTTTTATTTTTTGAGCAGACACACTGAAAGATAAAGAGCCATTTCTATATTCCTAAGGCAAGGTGTTAAAATGTTTCAATTTTCATCAGCCCAAATTGTCATGATTGGCATTCACGATGCATGGGTAGGATCCTTTCATATTCCAACTGCTGTCCTTCTAACGCAGGATAGAAAATCAGAGCTAGAATGATTGCTACAGGGAACACAGACACTTTTCTTATCTCTAGGTTTGTATTAACCTTTCCCCTTAGTCTTGGCGCAATTTTAGACTACTTATTACGCTATTGCCAAGTGTACCAGAAAGCGCATCGCGATCTGTTGTATGCGGCTGGTGTTGTAACAAAGTCCTTGGTTTAGAAGCGGAAATTCAAGCACATGTTCCTGATGGTAATGAACACTCCACTGACTTCTAGAGTGTAAGGTGTGTCGAGTCGAATGCTCAGTAATAAGCAGTTTTCAGTGAAAGGGTTTGCGCTCCATGCCTGGTGCCCAACCGGCAGCCCAAAGGCCGTATGAGGCCCTTTGGTACTTGAGTAGCCTTTGGAACCCATCAGCCAGAAGGGTGAGTGTTAGACATGTGCAATTCGTTTGGTTTTTTTTTATTTTCTTTCTTTTTCGTACGAATGAACGAATCATTCGAATCGTACGAATCGTAACGAATCGTAACGAATCATTCGAATCGTACGAATCCGATTAACGAATCATTCGAATCGAACGGATCCGAAAAACAACGAAAATCCGAAAAAAACAAATTAGAAACAAAGAATGTACTAATGAAGAAAATCCGAAAAACGAAAATGAACGAAAAAATTTGTACATTCGTAACTTTTTTTTTTTGTTGAATTGGTCATTTTCCGTGTCTCTTAAGCCCCATACACACGGTCGGACTTTTTCATGGATTCTGTCCGATCGGACAATGTTGTTGAAAAATCAGACCGTGTGTAGGCACCATCGGACAGTGTACGTCGGATTGTCCGACGGACAAAGTCTTATCTCCTGCTGGAAAGATTTGCCGACAACACGGTCCGATCACACCAAATCCGATCGTGTGTACGGTTGTCCGACCGGACAAAGTGCTACGCATGCTCAGATCACATTACAAGACCAAAGCTATTGGCTACTAGCCTCTACGTAGTCCTGTCGTAGGCAACAAACATCACCACGTTCAGAATGATCGGATTTTCCGACAACGTTGTCCGACCGTGTGTACGCAAAACCAACATCGGACAAAGTACGACGGACCTGGTCCGCGGATTGTCCGACCGTGTGTATGGGGCTTTACAATGGTGCTGCTGAACGTGCTTCGAATGGATTGAACAAAAAAATTTTACATTCGTAACTTTTTTTTCGATTCGTAACTTTTTTTTTTTTTTTTCGATTCGTAATTTTCCGTGTCTCTATTGAACCAAAAAACTCGTACATTCGTAACTTTTTTTTCGATTCGTAACTTTTTTTTCAATTCGGAAATTTTTTTTTTTTTTTTTTCGATTGTCTCTATTGAACCCAAAAATTCGTACATTCGTAACTTTTTTTTCGATTCGTAACTTTTTTTTCAATTCGTAACTTTTTTTTTTTTTTCGATTTGTAATTTTCCGTATCTCTATTGAACAAAAAAATGCGTACATTCGTAACTTTTTTTTCGATTCGTAACTTTTTTTTTTTTCGATTCGTAACTTTTTTTTTTTCAATTCGTAACTTTTTTTTTTTTTCGATTTGTAATTTTCCGTAACTCTATTGAACAAAAAAATGCGTACATTCGTAACTTTTTTTTCGATTCTTAACTTTTTTTTTTTTCGATTCGTAACTTTTTTTTTCGATTCGTAAATTATTAAAATGTAATAATAGCATACACATTACATCAAATTATGAATTATGCTCCGATTACGAATCTACGAATGTTACGAATGTTACGAGTAAATACGAATGCGTCCAAAAATGAAACTAACGAAAAAACGAATCAACGAAAAAATAACTCTTACGAATGTACGAAACGTTACGAATACGAACACCGACGACTTACGAATGTACGAATCGTTACGAATCCGAACAAAAACGACTTACGAATGTACGACTCGTTACGAATCGATGGAAACTAAAAAAACGAAACGAAAAAAAACACATTTTTTTGTTGTGCACATGTCTGAGTGTAAGAATTGATTTTTTGAAAGGCTATAATGGCAATGATCAAATCTAGCCATTTCAGGGGATATGTTCCCAGTCTCTGAGTAGCCTGCTGGAAATTCTCCAGTGTCCTACTACGGTTGTAGCGCAATTTCAAGCTCTGCAATTAGCAAGCCTCATGCTACCTGCAGATTGTCTATCCCCAGCTTTGACTCAGCAGGAAGCTTGTTAACCGCTTAAGGACCGCCTCCTGCACATATATGTTGGCAGAATGGCACGGCTGGGCATAACCACGTACCTGTACGTGGCCCTTTAAGAGCCCAGCCGTGGATCGCGTTCGCGACCCGGTCCTGAGCTCCGTGACCACGGCCGCGGGACAAGCGGACCCGATCGCCGCTGTGTCCTGCGATCGGGTCACAGAGCTGAAGAACGGGGAGAGGTCTGTGTAAACAAACCTCTCCCCGCGCTTCCTACACTGCCTGTCACTGATCGGCTGTTCCCTGTCATCGGGACAGACGATCAGTGACGTCAGACGTAAAGCCACCCCCCTACTGTAAAAAAAAAAAACACATACGTCACAGACTTAACCCCTCCCCGCCCCCTAGTGGTTAACTTCTTCACTGCCAGTGTCATTTACATAGTCATAATCAATGCATTTAAATAGCACTGATTTATATATAAATGACACTGGTTCCAAAAATGTGTCAAAAATGTCCGATGTGTCCGCCATAATGTCGCAGTCACAATAAAAATCGCTGATCGCCTCGATTACTAGTAAAAAAAAAATATTTATAAAAATGCTATAAAACTATCCCCAATTTTGTAAACGCTATAACTTTTGCGCAAACCAATCAATAATCACTACTTGCGATTTTTTTTGCCAAAAATATGTAGAAGAATACGTATCGGCCTAAACTGAGGGAAAAAAATGTTTTTTTATATATTTTTGGGGATATTTATTATAGCAAAAAGTAAAAAATATTGCATTTTTTTCAAAATTGTCACTCTATTTTTGTTTATAGCGCAAAAAATAAAAACCGCAGAGGTGATGAAATACCACCAAAAGAAAGCTATATTTGTGGGGAAAAAAAGGACGCCAATTGTGTTTGGGAGCCACGTCGCACGACCGCGCAATTGTCAGTTAAAGCAACGCAGTGCCGAATCGCAAAAAGGGGCCTGGTCCTTTGGCTGCAAATTGGTCCGGGGCTTAAGTGGTTAAATCTCTGCAGAGAAACCACTGCTTACACACAAGGAGCAGAAGTCCTTTTTGCAGTATGCTGGCAGGGGACAGGCTTTACCACTCAGGCTGTGACTACTTTCTACAAAAAAAAGAAAAGTAATGCAGCACACCCCCTAAGGAGCCATAAGTGTAAAGGGATCCCCCGCCCTGCACATCCAGCACACCGCATCTTCACAGCACACTTGAGTCAGACGAACAGTCCAGTGCTTTGTTTTTATGTTTTTTTAAGGGGAAAAAAAACTTAGATAGGGCTAGGGGCATTATGGGATGCCCACTTGATCAAAGCAATAGAACTCTTCAGGGACACAACTATCTACAGTTCGTATATACACTTCTCCTCTACCTCCAGCAACAACTCCCAGGACCAGCTGGCACTGTTTGGATGATCTGACAAAGACTCAGTCAGACTGGTAGCAAATGCCCTTTACAGGCAGGGACTGTGGGCCCCTTGTTTGTGTAGCAAAGTTCTAGTGCCAAGCTGTCCTCCTCCTGTGGCTACTGATCCCAGCACCACCTCTTCAGGCACTGCCAGCCCACCTGGCTGCAGCTGTCCATTTCACTAGCCCTCCTGGCAAAATTCTCCACAGTCCTTCCAGACTGACTCTGCGTCCATCCTAGACTGCTCTCTCCCAGTCCTCTCAGGCTGCCTCTCAGTCCTCTCCCACTGTATCATTTACCAGCCCTCCTGGCTGTCTTCCTCCCTGGAGATTTGCCCGGCAGTGTTTCCTTGCTGTCCACCACTTGCTCCCATGCCTCCTGGTCAGGGCACCTCTGTGTGTCGTGAAGAGGGTCCCTTCCGCACCTGAGTCCAGGCCTGAGGTCACGCCACCCCCCAGACTAAGGGGCATCCTCAAGGGCCACCAACAGCTGGACACCTCATCTCCATCTTCCACCCAGACTCCACTACCCCAGCTGGGTTGACCCTGAGTATTTTAGGGGGCCTGCCCTCTGCAACCCATCTGTCGGGGATTGGTCAGGGCCCTCAGAATATTCCAGGCAGCTCCTCCTTACCTCCACACCCATTATTTTGGAAGTTTCCAGCAAGTTCCAGGAGTAGGGGAAGGTCTCCGAAATGCTGCCTGTGAGTCTACCAGCCCTCCCTGATTCACTCAAACCCTGACCCAGAAAAACAAAGAATTTACCTACACCAACAAACAAAAATCCTAGCACTCGAGCACCACAGCTAGGGGGTGCTACACTGAGATTGCACACCATTTGTTTTGATGCACCCGGAATATATCTAGCTGATTTATTGCTCATTCACACAGCTGATTTGGGGCAAACACCACCACAAATCAGCATTTATTTGCACAGACAGACATGCACAAGGTGCGTGCGAACAGCCACAGCCAGCAACCTGTACATAAAAAACAGCTGGTGCCACAAACTTGCACTTACACTGGTTGGTTCAAAAACTGTTACCAGGAGCTGGTCGGCTGATGAGAGCACACCTAGCTCAATGGTGAGTCCACAAGCTTGGTACAGGACTGTGCAATGTAAACCACCACCAGCAACGCGTTTCATCCATGTAGGGCTGAATCTAGGATACACGGTTGAAACGCGATATAGGGATGTACCCAGTAGTTGGAGACTAAGCGGAAAGCCCTTTGTTGTATTTTTGCTATTGCGATATACATTAACAGTGTGCCGTCCTGCACCATGCTTGTAGGTGCCATGACTGTTTGCCTGTATTTGCACATCCAAGCGGTTACACGTGATTAGGGACAGACAGTATGATTGGACACTGCATATCCGGTCAGTGAAATGTTCTTCAAGCTGCTAATCAGCTATGTGAACGAATGAGCCCTTAAACTGAAAGTTCATTTGGTCTTCAAGTCGGGCTCTAATGTATTATACTTATCATTATTTTATTATTCTGTCCCCTAATTCATGACATATCTAAATATCACATTTCCTTTCTTTATGTTTGGCAGCAAATGATCCCAATAAAATCTGGCTTCTGCTTATTACATTCACCGCAGGTATAAAATGCCTCATGTTCTAATTATAGTTTAATTGAAATACAATATTGTCATGCAACAGAGACAGCGCAGAGATGGTGCCGCCAAGCTACAAGATGGAAATTGCTTATGTAATGCGCTTATCAGCCAAAATGTAATTTACAATATATATAGATGTCCAAAAAAAAAAAAAAAATCAGTACACACTATACCACTTCAGCATCTTTAATTTTATTTTAACGGCACTTGCTACATTATCTCGTGATTGCTTTCTCATCAAAACAATCCAGTTCAGATATTTTCATATGAAATAGTTATTCAACCATTAAAATGTCTCTATTTATCATAAATAGTTAAAAGGGGTCTTGCAAAGGCTTGATTGTGCATATATTTGGCCCTGTCCACTATTATGGCCTTTCTAGTCTGAGGTCAGATGAATAACCCAGAAATGTATGGCTTTTAGTGTTCCTGATTGTTCCGGCGTCCTTCCTACTGTATGTTTCTCAATCTCCCTCAAGACATACAAGAAATCCATACGTTGCCATCTGTTGGACACAGCCAGAGCGTGCACCCTTCTAAAATGGAAGGACCGTAGTCATGGGCGTCCACAGGTGGGGGCAAGGGGGGGCAAGTGCCCCCCCCCCCTGGAATCAGGGACCGGATCAGGAGTTTGTTCCCTACTCGGTCTTTATA
Organism: Lithobates sylvaticus; assembly: GCA_028564925.1. NCBI lineage: Eukaryota > Metazoa > Chordata > Amphibia > Anura > Ranidae > Lithobates > Lithobates sylvaticus. Next base: position 51,391,610 of record CM053038.1, read on the forward strand.
CTAGCGCTGGCGGCCGGCCCTGGTCCTCACCCAGAATGAAAAGGGGTCTTGCCAGCTGCTGGCCATCATGGACATCCTACTGGCATGCAAGGTACCGTACTGAACATTACACACACCACTGGGACATAGGGGCACTTGAGGGACTGCAGACAGGGAAGGGGGTCCCTTTCTCTGACCCCCCATCACCCCTCTCTGTCACCCCCTCTGTCTCTCTGTCACCCCTCTGTCTTTTGCACCCCCTCTCTCTGTCACCCCCCTCTGTCTCTCTCTATGTCTCTCGCTGTCACCCCCCTCTGTCTCTTTCTGTCACCCCCTCTCTCTGTCACCCCCTCTCTGTCACCCCCTATTTGTCACCCCCCCCTGTCTATGTCACCCCCTATGTCTTTCTGTCACCCCCTGTCTCTCTCTGGCACCCCCCACATGTATGCAGTCTCTCAGAGTCTCTTGAGCCATGTCCGCAGTCTCTTATAGTCTCTTGAGCCATGTATGCAGTTTCTGACAGTCTCTTAGGCCATGTATGCAGTCTCTGCTCATCTCTTGTGCCATGTCCGCAGTCTCTTACAGTCTCTTGAGCCATGTATGCAGTCTCTGATCATCTCCTGTACTACGTCTGCAGTCTCTGACCGTGATAATGACATTGTCGAAAAGGGTCAGAGCATGGGGACCTTAAAATTATGCCCCCCCCCGAAAAAAGTTCTGCGGACGCCCATGACCATAGTCCCCCTTTTATTGCACTCTGGCTAGGCAAAGTAGAAGATACCAATTGTACGGAAGACCTAGTTCTCTCTGCCCACAACAAACAGGAACCCTTTTAAGAGAACTTGGTTCCACTGGAGTTGTTATATTTTTTCTGAAGAAGGCAAGGCACGACTAGCTGGAGACCCTCTCGCTTCAGCTGAGGACGTTCCACCCTTTATATCACTTATGCCGCGTACACACGACCGGACTTTCCGTCAGAATAAACTCTGACGGTCTTTCCGAGGGAGTTCCAATGGACTTGCCCACACGCGATCACACCAAATTCCGTTAGTTTAGAACGCGATGACGTACGATGGGACTAGAAAAGGAAGTTCAATAGCCAGTAGCCAATAGCTGCCCTTGCGTCGTATTTGGTCCGTTGGACTAGCATGCAGAGGAACGGTTTTCCCGATAGGAATTGATTCTGTCGGAAAGATTTAGAACATGTTCTATTTCTAGGTCCATCAGAATTTTTGAAAAAAAAAGTCAGATGAAGCTCACACACGATCGGAATATCCGATTAAATGATTCCGTCTGACCTTTTCTGCCGGAAAGTCTGATCGTGTGTACGTGGCATTAGGGAATTGGGTCTCCCCCCGCCTTTTCTTTTTCTACCACCACTCCCATTTTGCCCTGCCCCCCACCCTTTTTTTGTTTCACTCACATTGCATTCCTTTTTCAATAAAAAAAAAAAAAATGGGTATTTTACTTTATTTATACCTTTGCATTGCAATTCTTCCTAGACTACAGCCAGCCTTTGCTCTACTTCGTAGGGACATTTACATTTTTGCACTGCTTTTATGTTTTTTTATTTTTTTTATTTCTTTATTCATTTTTCCTGTATCAAAACACATTACAATTGGTGAGATGCTCCTCTCCACATTACATAATATCAGCAATAACAACCGTTCATAATGCATTCCCAATACCCCCTCCCCTTACCCCTCCCCCCCCCACCTTTCTCACCCATCCCCAGCCCCCTGCCCATCTCCACTCTCATTCATGGTCCCTCCTGCTCTTTCCTTATCTACTCCCTCCATATGTTCTACTTTTTACTTTATACTCCCATTACTTCGGAAAATCCCATACTTTGGCGAGTACTCATATTCTGACCATTCCCTCCATTTCTCTTCAAATTCCGCTATCCCCTCTTCATCACTGAACCTAAGATACTCTAAGTTTTGCGTTTCGTTTATTTTATTACACCATTCCTTCAATGTTGGCCTTTCCCATTCTTGCCAGTGTCTGGGTATTAGGCATTTAGCGGCGTTTCTTATATTGCTTGGTTGGCATTCTAATCCCGTGGAATAGGCACTCCCACGGGTCGTTTGGGACCTCTATGTTAGTGGTCTCTGTTATTATTTGCCTAATCTCCTCCCAATATATTTAAATTTTAGGGCATAGCCACCATATGTGGGCCATAGTCCCAATTTCTTTGCACCCCCGCCAACAGAACTGCTTTTATGTTATGCAGTTTCATTATGATTTCAATCTTCACTGTGTAATAGTGTCCCTCCCTACTGTATGCACAAACCTTCCCAGATAGCAAGCAATTGTGCTGCAAGTTAGAAAATTACTTGCTAAGCTATTTCTAGACTTGCCATTTCTCACACGTTTGTTGCATAATTGCAGCAAGTCCCCATTGCATGAATCCAGATCAACTTTCTTTGCAAACATTCTGCAAGTCTGGGCGGCACAATGGTGTAGTGGTTCACTCTCACCTAGCAGTAAAAAGGGTCGCAGGTTCAAATCCCAACCACAACACTACCTGCCTGGAGTTTGCATGTTCTCCCTGTGCCTGCGTGGGAATCCTCCGGGTAATCTGGTTTCCTCCCACACTCCAAAGACATGCTGGTAGGTTAATTGGATTCTGTCCAAAATTGGCTCTAGTATATGAATGGGGACCTTGCACTGTGGGCTCCTTGAGGGTGTAGGGATCAATATGAGTGTGCAATGTACAGGGATAGGGACAATTGTAGATACTCACTCAGGTTGGACTGGTGTCTTTATTCAACCTTACTAACTATGTAACTAGATAATGTTAGTGCAATAGTCATCCCACCACAGGGGGTCACTGTGGCTGAATTTTCATGCTGTAGACTTGCAGAGCTCTTGCTGTAGACTCACCACTGCAACTTTGCTTTTGCTAGAGACTTGCCATGCAAATTTTGCCAAAAATTGGAAAATTGTCAACTAGAACTTGTGTTCCAAGTGCTCTGCAAGTGTACAACTTGTCAGTGAAAATGTGCAGCAAGTTAACAGCCTTACAATTCAACACTGCCACAAATTTGTGGCACGCTATTCTTGCTATCTGGGTCAATGTGTCCATAAATAAAGATAAAAAAAAAAGAGGGGGAGCCTCGCATAGGCCTATGTGAGGTCAGCTGTTTGCCCCCTCCTCCCTGCTAAAACTATTAAAAAGTTAAAAAATAAATAAAAAAACACCTGTATGCTAAAAAAAAACTGTTATACTCACCTTTCACCCCATTATCGCTCTCTTTCTCCAATGAAAGGAGGTTTCTGAGCATAGCTGAAAGGGAAACACAAAAGACCTTCTCTAGACCATAACTGACCTCAAGCCTGGAAATATTTGGACACCGCACTGTTCTGTCTATCCTTGAAGCCAGCTTTACCAAGCAGTCATTAGGCACGGATATGATCGGAGGTTGTCAAGCTGACACATTGGAGGTCATCTATCATTCCAAAGAGCACAACAAGGTGACCTTTCCAGTCTAAGTGGATGATAAAGACCATCTTTTGTTGCTTTAAAATTATGTTTGTTGTCTCGGCAAAGGAAGAACGGCTGAGACAGGGAAAGAGGAAGGGAGGGATGGAGAGAGAAGGAATGAGGAAAAGATGAAGTGAGGACAAAGAGGAGAGTCAAGGAAGGAGATAGGAAAAAAAAAATACGGAAAGAGGGACCGACCTATGAAGAGAAAAGAAGACGAGAAAGCGAGATGACAAGGGAAGATAGAGGGGTCAGGGTCTTTTAGAACTCTACTGAACACATTTGTAATGAATCGGAATATTAAAGCTGTATTAAAAAACGAAAAATGAATTTGTATTCAATTGTAGCTTACCAATTCTTAGATGTGGTTTCTGCATTATTTTCTTCTTTGGCTTATTTACTTTATTTTCACTTGGTGATCCGACCTTTGAGTCTGTTATTTTCAACTTCTCTTAATAGATCAAGCGTTCCAACAAAAATGGCGGTTACATTTTAACTACAATGGTCAGCCTGTATTCAATAATATAATAATAGATTATCTATCTATCTATCTATCTATCTATCTATCTATCTATCTATCTATCTATCTATATCTATATATATATATATATATTAGGGCTGTGAAAATTAAAGATTAATTCCTCAAATAATCGTAAATTTTTTTGATCGATCAAAATTATTTTGATTGGTACTCACCTCTCTGCCGGCTTCTGGGTCTTCAGGGAGTTCTGTCGGAGATCCGGTGATCCCCAAGTGCCTCTGTCTGCTAACAAAGGGAAGGGGGGAGGAGTCCGGTGACGTCAAAGTTCTGATTGAACGTAACGCGTACGGGGGAGGAGCTACACATGACGTCACCAGCTACTGCCCTACAGAACTAACACGATTGTCGGCTTTACAAGCTGTGTTTTTATCATCTTTATGTGAGTAGTTTGTGTTTGAACACAAAAATTTTATCTTATACTTAAGCGGTGAGCACTTAGATCTTTTCTTTCTACCCATGACCCGGCGTCCTTGCTGAGATCTAAGGAGACGTGAGAGAAGTTTATGGTCCGTGTTAACCCCAATTTGATACCCGCTTGCATGACCACCTGTTTGCACAGGGGTCCATGCCATAAGGTGAGAGTGATTAGTTAGACCGGAGGTGGAGGGATTGTCACGCTACTGTGGAAAAAAAAAGTTTAAGCAGACTGTGATTGTCTATTGTTGTGACTTAGATGAAGATCAGATCACATTTTATGACCAATTTGTGCAGAAATCCATATCATTCCAAAAGGGTTCACATACTTTTTTTTGCAACTGTATACTGATGAGTATTTTCCTGTGAACATTTGTTTGAAAATCCATATATATATTGACAGTTTTACTCTGAACAAATCGGCAGCAATATGTGTATCTTCATCCAATAAAGATGTGCCTGCATTATACTGGACAGTTAAAGGCGAGGTTTTGAAGCCCCAACCTGAATCACACAACAGACAACACTTTTTGGGGCTTCCTCAGTGCATGGCAATAGTTTATAGACACCAAAAGACAATAAATAATGTTGTGTCTAAATTAGAGGGTTAGATTTATTTATTTATCTATTAATTATTTTTTACCAATTTCTAGACATAGGAGCCGTCAAAAAATTTGTTTTGTTTCGTTCTTTTCCGTTTCGTATATAAAATTCGTAATTCGTGCACGAAATTTAATTCGGATTCGTACGAAATCGTTACAAATCGTTATGAATCATTACGAACCGTTACAAATCGTTACGAATATCGACACTCTACGAATAATAACGAATTATCCGAAAACGTATTAACGTTACATAACACAAGTCTATAAATGTCTATTGTTCACCAATCACTCAGAGGAAGTACGAAATACGAAAATTCGTTTACGAATACGAAATTTCGTATTTCGTACTTCCTCTGAGTGATTGGTGAACAATAGACAATAGACTTATGTGTTATGTAACGTTATTACGTTTTTGGATAATTCGTTACGATTCGTAACGATTCGTAACAATTCGATATACTGAATCTCGAATTCATTCGAATCATTCGAACAATAGACAATAGACTTATGTGTTATGTAACGTTAATATGTTTTTGGATGATTCGTTATTATTCGTAGTGTCGATATTCGTTACGATTCGTAACGATTCGTAACGATTCGATATACTGAATCTCAAATTAATTTGAATCTTTTGTTATATCCACTATAATTTCTTTCATATTAGTTGAAATTCATCATTTGGTAGTTTGGATAATTTGGATCCGAAATTCGTAAACGAAATTTCGTATTTCGTACAGAATTCGTAAAAATTCGTAGTTCGGATTCGTACGAATGTACGAATTTAGAAAAATTCGTACGAATTTCCGATTCGTACAAAACTAATCGCACATGTCTACCAATTTCATTCTATCAATTTTATTCTCCTCCCCTGCATGGAATCCGTTTTTCTTTTTTTCCGTTTTTTTTAATTTTCATGAAATCTGTTTTAAGTGTACTCTTCACTCTTTCAGTTTTCCACCTGCTCCACTCAGATACTCAGCATCTGTATATTTCTACAATACGCATGAATGCATCAATTATACACTTTCTCCGACTAGGCCTGTAAACTAATTATTTAATTTCCACAAATTTGAACACATTTAAATTGACTCCTAGACATAACCCTTCCAATGTGAAAATAACTGACACAGAAATATTAATCTGGCTTAATACAGACATGCTGAGACAAATTTGCCCATTTTCCCCCATTAGCGCTCAATTTTTCATGAATATTGTCAATTATACATGTAATTCATTTAGTGGTAATTTTTTTTACACATGCTAATTAATCCCCAAAGAAAGAAAATGGAATACTGTATGTGTAAATGTGTTGTATGTGTGAGAAAAAAAAATACTGTACATATACATTTATATATATATATATATAATAAATTTTTTTAAAAAAAAATAATAAATAATATAATAGATATATATATATATATATATTTATTCTTTTATTTATTATTATTTTTTTATTTTTCTTAATAAACATATATACCGTATTTATCGGTGTATAACACGCGTCGGTGTATAACACGCACCCCAAGTTTAGGAGGCAAGTTTAAGGAAAAAAAACGTACATTTTAAATGTCCATCAATGCAGCCATCCACTGTCCATCTGCAGCCTTCCCCAAAATTGCAGCATGGTTTCGTTTTTAAATTTAGCGCCGCCACCGCCACCGAGATCTTCGGCTCCTCTCTCCGCCGACATAGACCGAGGCGAGTCTACTCGGCTCCACTCGCAGTAACTCCCCTCGTCCCGCCCCTTGGCCCGACTCCTATGATGGACACAACACCAGTCCAATGGTGGGACGTAAAGGCTAGGAGGCGGGACTGGGTGTGACTGCGAGCGGAGCCAAGTACACAGTACACTCGGCTCGGTATATATCGGCGGCGCTCCACAGACAGTGCAGATCAGCGGGGGATCGGCGTATAACACGCACCCACGATTTCCCCCTGATTTTAAGGGGGAAAAAGTGCGTGTTATACGCCAATAAATACGGTATATATGTTTATTAAGAAAAAAAAATAAAAAATAAATAAATAAATAATATATATATATTTATTCTTTTATTTATTATAATTTTTTTTTTAATAAACATATATATATATATATATATATATACACACACATATATATATATATATATATATATATATATATATATATATATATTTATTATAAAAAAATATAATATAAAAGATAAATATATATATATATATATAAAAATATATATATATATATATGTACAGGCCTAAATCTCATATTTTGCACGTTCTAACCAATTTCAGAAAAGTTACAGCTGTCGTCTGATTAGTCGCTAATTCCTGTAACCCCCCACATCGCTCTTCACTCGCTGAAACAAACAAGGCCCATTGTGCTCCATAGTTCCTCACAGGAAAATGTGTGTTATGGCTGCCAGCTCGTGCATTTGTAACACGCTGAGTGAAATCTATGTTTACTGTAACCGAAGACGGAAATGTTTAGCGGTGTCTGAAAATTCGACGGCTCATTCAAAGGCCGGGCCATTTTAAGTGAGCCTTGCATTGACAAGCAACACAAATAGGGACTATTTTGGTGTTGAATTGAATGTCACAATTGCGGTACTCTGCTCCAGAATCCTCCACTTCTGAGTGGAATGGAATATGCAATTTGTGGAAATGACATGTTATTGCAGTGTTTCTGTGCCAGTGTCTGGGGAATCGCACGCGCTGAAAACGGCGAGGATCTGACTGGATTTCGCACCTAAACATTTCCCATTAACTGTCTTCTGCATGCCGAGAAAGCTGCGGCTCTGTAGTAACAGAAGAACAATCAACAATTTGTGTCACGTTGGATTATATCCATTTCCACAGAAAATCTATTGCTTTCACAGAAATCCAGGGAAGGATTTCAGTAATGAGATCCTCCTGAGGTAGGGCCTGGATTTGTGGAAAAGCCACCTAGGCCCAAGGCCTAGGAAAGCAAACTTTCATCCATTAGGGCCGGTTCACACGTCCCTGTGCGATTCCTGTGAGAATGCTATGCTATGCTGGCAGATTTTTCCAGAGCAAAGAGCCGTGCTTCCCATGTTGTCAGTTCATATCATAGTGTTGCTGAAAATATAGACTACATGCACTCAAGACATTTCAATAAAGTTCTGTGAGAAAAAAAAAAGTAAAGTGTCATTCACTGGGATTGTTGCTTTGGCAGTGTCTCCCAGTACACCCCAGCATGCATTATAAAAAGCTTGCAAGCTGGTGTGCATTGTATGGGGGCAGTGAGGGTTGGCTGGTGTGATGCGTTGTTTTTTTTTTTTCAACTTTAACCCCTTTGTGACCGCGCTATAGCCGAATGATGGCAGCAGTGAGGCCACACTTTGCCAGGAGGCCGTCGTATGACGTCCCCCCATGCTTGCTCTGCCTGGGCGCCCCCTGCGGGACGCATCGGCAGTTATCTGTGATCGAGCTGATCACAGGTCAGGGTAAAGAGTCAATCACAGTGGCTCTTTACCATGTGATCAGCTGTGTCCAATCACAGATGATCACGGAGGTAAACAGGATTTGCTGGTTATCAGCAATTCTTCCCTCATGCTGACAGCTCATGTGGAGGGGAGAGAAGAAAACCGGCAAATCCACACAGGGGATAGCTATACTGACAATCAGGGCACTGATTATTAGTGCAACCCAACCAGGGCCCACCAGTGCTGCCAATCTGTGCCAATTAGTGCCCACCAGTGATGTCAATCAGTGCCCATCAGTGATGTCTGTCAGTGCCCATCAGTACTGCCAATCAGTGATGCCTTTCAGTGCCACATATCAGTGCCTATCAGTGTTGCCCATTAGTGCCCATCAGTGCCGCATATCAGTGCAGCTTCATCCGTGCCTCCACATCAGTGCCACCTCATCAGTACTGCCAATCAGTGATGCCTTTCAGTGCCACCTATCAGTGCCTAACAGTGTTGCCCATTAGTGCCCATCAGTGCCGCATATCAGTGCAGCTTTAACCGTGCCTCCTCATCAGTGCCACCTCATCAGTGCCACCTCATCAGTGTCCATCAGTGCCGACTATTAGTGCCCATCAGTGCAGCCTATCAGTGCCCATCAGTGCAGCTTCATCAGCACACATCAGTGAAGGAGAAAAATTACTTATTTACAAAATTTTATAACAGAAACTAAGAAAAAGCTTAAATGTTTGGTCTTTTTTTCGTTTTTGTTTAGCAAAAAAAAAAGAAAAAAAACCCAGTGGTGATTAAATAACACCAAAACAAAGCTTTATATGCCTTAAAAAAATTATAAAAATTGAATTTGGGTACAGTGTTACATGAACGCACGCAATTGTCTTTCAAAGTGTGACAAAGCTGAAAATTGGCCTGGGCTGGAAAGTGCCCGGTAGGCAAGTGGTTAAAGGGTCAGTTTGCCCTTACCTAAAAACTGCCTATGGTAAGGGGTGCCTGTAGCTAAAAGCAAACTGTGCAGTTTGACCAAAGTTAAATTCCCTTTCTATAGGTCTAGGCCATTTACGTACCTCCCGAAGCCTGACTGAAAAACTCCCAGGGATCATGATTCCACCCTGCCTTGTTGCTAGGATGTTGCTAGGACACTTTCAGCTGATTCAAACACCTTTGCATGCGCTCGCCCTCCCCTGTAGCTCTGAGCTCAGCGATGCTGCTATGCAGGGGATAGTGGACCACACATGTGCAGGGATTTGAGAGCTTGCTCCCGTGTTGGTGGGGATGAGCAGTAATGGGTGGGAGTTTCTTAGCAACACCCTAGCGACCAGAAAGGACAGGCTAATGCCATCTCTGGGAGTTTTTCAACCAGGCTTTGGAGGAACGTAAATGGCCTACACCTTTAGTAAGAGCATTATCAAACTTTAGTCAAAGCTGCACTGTTTTTTGTTTTTTTTTAATCTACAGGCGCCCTTCACCTGCATAGGTAGTTTTTTCATAGAGGTGAACTAATCTTCTTAAGGTCTCATTAAGATGGGGACCCACCTGTGGAGGAGCACTCTGTCTGTGTTCAGGACCATGCACCTGCTCCTGTGCGCTTGTCAAATTTTGGCATGTGGTTGTCTTTGCACCTGTATCGAGTTTCATAGGCTGTGTACATGCAGCTTGCAACAGATGCAGGCACAACAATAAATGCTTCATGCATGCAGAATGGGTGCCAGTGCCCATGGAATGGGGCCTATTGAGCTTTCACTAAATTACACTTTATTCAAGTCTTTGCACTTGGCGCATCTTGCACCTTTGCGACGCACTGCACATGCTGCATTTGTACGCAGTGCACTGCTACAAACCACAATGCGGCAATATGGTTTGAACAGTTGTTTTCTTTCATTGAGCCTGTATTGATCTATTTGGATCACTGTAGTGAGTGAGTGCCACCTCTGCTAACGCATTTCAGTGAGCAGCTGCACACTGTACGGTCCCACATGCACATGATATCTATCCTCCCTAGCAATTGAGCATGGTCATTGTATGCAATAGGTATACACTAAACAGTTAACGCAGAGCTCCAGGCTCCTTCAGAAAATTTTTTTTAAGTCAGCAGCAACAAATACTCCGCTGCCAAATGGGGCAGCGAAGGGGGGAAGGAGGCAAATAAGCGGAGCTTCCTCTTTTGAGTGGAGCTCCACTTTAACTTGGTTCTTCCTGGTGATGGAGTCTTCTTCCTTTTATCCAGGATCTCAACAGAGACTGCTCCTTGCTTCTTGGAGTCCTGCAAAACGACTTCTTTATCTGTTCAGCACATGGCTGTGTTCAAGTCCTTTTCCCCACCCCTACTTCCAGCCCACCTCATTTCCTTTTTTGAGTTTCATCAACCAGTCCAACAAGTTCATTAGTTTATGAATATGGAAAGACCAGCTTCTGCTCATATTTAAGCTATAAAATCTCTAAAATAGGCATAGTGTCACACCGTTACAGCCAAGGGAGCTGCCATCTTGGCCTCTGTTTGATTTGAAGTTGCCTTGGTGCTGCACATGTGATCAGTCATGACACCAGCTATTTGAAGGCTTGACAGTTCCATTAACAGCACAAAAAAACGGTGACAGTTATCATTCATAGCATGCTTTAAATGTAAGTGTTTGGGAAATAGTTAAATTGATGGGCTTAGTACCGTTTTAATATTAAAATGTCATTAGAGCATATTACGGCCAGGGCTCTGGTACACTGTCCTCATTCGTCACATTGCTAATAACATTCAGAGCACACGCTCAAACCTTGAGGCATCTTTACCCAGAATGGTGTCTGATCTAGTTGGACCTGTAGACAAACATGATTACTCTTCTATCAACAAACTCTGGCATTGATTAGTGATATAGTGGTTAAACTGACATGGGAAAACACACTTCACATATTAACATGACATCCAAAGCTTTATAACTACACATCCTCACAGGGTTACAACAACCAGACAGGGCCTCCTCAATCAGTTCTGGTTGGCCAAGACAACCAATCAGATCCTTTCTCTAATGTTTCCACTGCAATATTTAGGAATTATGGGGAACTTCTGATTGCAATGGCCAATGTTCTTCTTTTAACCGCCTCTTGCCAACCTGGTGCATCTATGTAGCCTCTCTGTGAATGGGTTTTAACGCTAGGAAGCCACATATATGCATCCCCAGGTAAATGCTTTTCATGTGCTGACAGCATTCTCCCTGTGTGCTCCCAGAACAGTAGAGTGGGGACCGGAAAAAAAAGAGAGAAAAAAGAAAGAGAGAGACGGCGCCCTCTAAGTGCAGCAATGTTAAAACAAATTTATTACAAATATATTAAGAACACTCACAAAGGAGATGTTGATTCAGGCATAACAAGGGTTAATTTCTCATCCGTTGTTAGTCCCGGATATAGCGATGGTCACTGGGTGGTTCACTGCGTCCTGTGTCTTGATCTCTTGGCTGGTCCGGTGGCGCTGTGGGTTCCCAGCGTTTCCGGATGGCTGGAGAGCAGGCTGTGGAGGCTGTGTACTGCTCTGTAATTCCGAGATGCAGTACCGTGATCGCTTCCGGGAACGGGGTCACGTGGGCTACCGGACGAGGGTGGGGACCGGAAAGCTCCTGATGCATACTAGTGATTGCGAGCTTTCTGATCATGTGACAATCACAGCGGTCACATCCCGCCTCCGCCTCCCGGCATTTAGATCCTGGGCCACCATGGGTGGCTTGGGGAGGGGTCAGTAAAAATTGGCAGTTGAGCTGCAGGTTTATTGCCCCCCCCCCCCCCAACCTTCCAACCTAAAGCTTACGATAAAGCTGAAGGGGCTGTTCACACGGCTGGACTGTAATGCTTTGCGCAGCAGCAAATTTAATGTGTCGAGTTGACAGCTGGCATCTTCTTTCAAAATTCATTAAAGTCAATTGGGCCATGCCGCACCTGCAATCCAAACATTCGGTTTATGTTTGCAGCACATTAGTCCCATTGAAAATTGCAGCTCAGCAAAAAAAAAAATGGAGGCAGTAAGATCGCTTCTCAAACACCTGAGAGCGGCTGCTTTGCTGCACCCAGAATAGCAATCTACCACTGATTGCTATTCAGAGAACAGGCAAAAGTGAACTTAGCCTTATGTACGAGGCACAGATCGGGTGTGCAGTGTTTTTCAAAAGCAGAAAAGCCTTAAGGCTGTCCCTACACATTAAGATTTCTGAAAAACTCTGGACGGCCGCACTCCAAAATAAATTTTAATGCCTTTTATTTGTGAAACAAAATCACACAAATGTGGGTCACAGCAAAGCAAAAATCACTAACGCGTTTCACACTACCAGGAGTGCTTAATCATAGCGTGTGCGAATCTGCCGCAGAGATCACTTTTATCTAAAACCGGACCGCTCACGGAAGAAGAGGATACCGGGGTTTATGGCAGCTAGCTGCTGCCATAACAACAATACCCCTCTTCAAACAGCCGATGTATAGCGATGGTGGTCGGTCCGGAAAGTGGTTAAACTCTGCAGAGCTCAGTGAGGAGAGCTCTAACATCTGATTGGAGGGAAGGGACGCCCCCACCCCCCACCCCCCCTTCACACAGCATACAGGAACAGCATAGCTCCCAACTGTCCCTGATTTCGAGGGACTGACCCTTATTTGGAACAATATCCCTCCGTCCCTCATTTCTCCTCATTGGTCCCTCATTTTGGTCTGATCCATATAGTTGTATATAAAATGCACTTTTTATCTATCAAAAAGTGTTTCCCAGTGCTGAACCTTTCATCCCATTTCTAAATTGCTACATTTGTACATTTTAAAAGCCAATATAAAGGAATAGTAGTGGTAAAAAAAAGCACTTCTGGATTTAATTAACCTTTTTTTTTGGTTAATTCTCCTTTAAGGGGGTGTGGCAGGGGACGTTTCCTATGCCTACATACGTTTGTTAGTAGGTGTCCCTCATTCCCATCTCAAAGTGTTGGGAGGTACGGAACAGAGCTGAGGTTGTCAAGCAGCTGGAGCTCCCTCCCCTGTCACCTTTTTTTCTCTAGGTGTCAGGGAAACCTGTTAGAATTGACTCATGCTGAGTAACGAGACAGAAATGACACTTAATTGACTCTTTATTGAGACAAGTGCACACTATAGAGGGATATGCTTTGTTCACATTTCATGTCCCAGGTTTACAACCACTTTAAATTCTGATTGGTGGTTACGAGTTACTGCCCTTTAACCTTTGACAATGACTGATTAAATAAACCTGAGATGTCTATCATTTTTGTTCCTAATATAAAAACCATATATTGTGAAAAAAATGCAGTTTTTGTAGGCGGTGATTGCGGGTGTCAGCGCCCGCTGATGGATGGATCGGAGCAGGTTAAATATCTGTCACAATCAATCCTTTGTTTTTTTTTTTGTTTTTTTCCTACTTGTTGAATGCTGATTGTAAGATCTGCCTCTAGCCAGAGCTTGACAAAAGCCTTGATTTGTGTTGGGCACATTCTGATTATGAATGTGTGAAATCATTTATTTATTTTTTTGCAAATGAATCTTTGTAACATTGCAAAATCTCTGTCAATTTGTATTTTATTATTTCGGAGGAAATTGTGGTTTGCATAAAATGTATTGCTTGGAGTGCGCCTCCTGTACTATTTTAACAGGATTGGTTCATACAAGTGAACGAATAATCAATAGCAGCCAATAATCTCAGTGGTCAAAATAAGGTCCAACAGAGACGTGTCTACATTAGGAAGTCTATATTTCGAGCCTCACTACCAGTGATGTAAGTAACTGAGTTAAAATAAACAGAGTTACTTAACGCAGTTACTTTAGAGGGTAACGAGTAATCTAACTGATTACTTTTCCCCTCATGGTAACGCAGTTCCCATTACTTGGGCGGCATTACCACAATTACATCTACCACCACTAGATGGCAGTAGTGTAATTCCGGTGTCCTGCTGAAAAAGTTCCCCCCCCCGCTTGATAAGGACCCCCTGTACTCCGCAGGCACAGCGTTTGCGCAGTACGAAGGACTACGGAGCTTACGAAAATTGCCGAACCTAAACAGCTCTGAGTGAACTCTACACCGCACAGGCGCAGTTAACACGTAATTGTACGAGGCGATGCCGCGCGCTTCAGATGCTCGTGCTACTCTGCAAGGGATGTCTATCGTGTAACTAAGGGGCGGGTCTAGTATTACTGTAACCAAGGGGCGCATTTATTATTATTGTTATATATCGAGCTCTGCCCATTAATTTATAATTAGGCCTCTTCTGTAGCCATCCGCCCCTTACACGATATAATAATAATAGACCCGCCCCTTACACAATATAATAATTATAGACCCGCCCCTTGCTTACACGCTATAACAGATCTGCCCCTTGGTAAGAGTAATAATAGAGCAGCCCCTTGGTTACACGATATATAAAAATAATAATAAATACGCCCCTTGCTTACAGTAATACTAGACCCGCCCCTTAGTTACACGTATAGAATATTAAAAAAAAAGTCACAGTTACTTTTCTGCATAACTACTTTTCCAATGTAGTAACTGAGTTACTAACGCAATTACTTTTTGGGAGAAGTAATTTGTAACTTAACTAATTACTTTTTTAACTACTGTATATATGTATATATACGGCCGGGTGGGAGCCGTCTACTTCCTGAACGTCCATCAGAAGTAGGTGGATCGCGCGTGCCCGCGCAGCGGCACGATCCCGATGCGCTCGTGTCACCCGGACACGGCGCATCTCGGATCGGCAGGAGGGCTCTGTGATTGGCCCTCCTGATCACATGACGGCCGTGTCCAATCACACCCGTCATGTGATGTAAGCAAACAGCCGGTTGCTAGGCAATCGGCTTTCCTCTCCTCACACGGAAGTCGTCGGTGAGGAGAGGAGAGCGGATCGCTGTAGCCGGCTGGTGATCAGTGAGTATTAGCTGTTTTTTTTTTACAGCTTTTTACTCACTGATCACCAGTCTAGTGTCACCAACACAGTAAACACACATGTCCCCACACATGTCCCCAAAACACACATGTCCCCACACATGTCCCCAAAACACACATGTCCCCAAATAATAAAAACACATGTCCCCCACATATGTCCCAGTAAAATAACATGTACCAATGATTATCTGCACACATATGTCCGTGATCACCTGCACACATCTGTACATGAGCTGTTTTTTTACAGCTTTTTACTCACTGATCACCAGTGTAGTGTAAACACACATGTCCCCACACATGTCCCCAAAACATACATGTCCCCACACATGTCCCCAAAACATACATGTCCCCAAAAACACATGTCCCCAAATAATAAAAACACATGTCCCCAAATAAAAACACATGTCCCCAAATAATAAAAACACATGTCCCCCACATATGTCCCAGTAAAATAACATGTGCCAATGATTATCTGCACACATATGTCCGTGATCACCTGCACACATCTGTACATGATCATTTGCGTACATATCACGCGAACCAATTATTATACACTTAACAGAATTTTTTTTACTAAAAACATGTAGCAGAACACATTTTGGCTTAAATTTATGACAAAATTTGATTTTATTGGATTTCTTTTAAAAAAGAAAGGAGAAAATATTGTTTTTTTTTCAAAATTTCCGCAATTTTTTCGCTTATATCGCAAAAAATAAAAAACGGAGTCATGAATAAATACCACCAAACTAAAGCTCTATTTGTGCGAACAAAATGATAAAAAATTCATTTGGGTACAGCATTGCATGACCGCGCAATTGTCACTGAAAGTGCGAGAGCGCTGAAAGCTGAAAATTGGTCTGGGAAGGAAGGGGGCGAAAGTGCCCAGTATTGTAGTGGTTAAAGAAAGATGACCAACACTGCTCACTACCCATGCTAATTTGATTGAAGGTTACAGCTTTCTGGACAAAATTCCTTCTGTGTGTTTCCTAATGCCCCGTACACACGATCAGATTTTCCGACAACAAAACCGTGGATTTTTGTTCGAAGGGTGTTGGCTCAAACTTGTCTTGCATACACACGTTCACACAAATGTTGGCCAAATATTCCGAACGCGGCGACGTACAAGACGTACGATGAGCCGAGAAAAAGTAAGTTCAATAGCCAGTGCGGCTCCTTCTGCTTGATTCCGAGCATGCGTGGACTTTTGTGCATCGGACTTGTGTACACACAATGGGATTTTCCGACAACAAATGTTGGATGTGAGCTTGTTGGCGGACAGTCCGACCGTGTGTACGCTCCATCGGACATTTGTTGTCAGACTTTCCGCCAACTTGGCTAGCAGGTTCTCAAATTTTCCGCCAACAAATTTTTGACTTTCCGATCGTGTGTAAGTCCGACGCACAAAAGTGCACGCATGCTCGGAATCAATGCTCACCAAACACAACATTAGCAGAAGGAGCCCAAAAGGGTGGAGCATGACTGTTGGACTTCCTTTTTATCGGCTCGCCGTATGTCTTGCACTTCACTACGTTCGTAATTGTTGGCCAACATTTGTGTGACCGTGTGGACTGCGAGACAAGTTGGAGTCAACAACCTTCGAACGAAATTCCACGGTTTTGTTGTCGGAAAGTCAGATCGTGTGTACGGGGCATTAGTGTTCTGGATTAGGGCATGTACACATTATAGAAAATGCTTTGTTCGCATTTCATGTCAGAGGATTACAACTTCTTTAAGAATGTCTTGGGGCCCCTTTTAATTGTTTCTGCTTTTTTTCTATGATGGCTCAACCTATAACCAATGAAACATCAATCTGAAGTCTATGCGTGCTTATTTGTCGTTTTTATAGCTCAAGTTGCTGACCATAATTTCATCCTAGAGAAGCAGTGGAAAATAAATAACTTCTGCATCACCAGCAAGCTTCCCTCCCTTCCTTCCCGATTGCTTAGTTATGTTGCAGGCTTTATAAGTGGCCTTATGCTTGATGGATAAATTGAGGTCTTTTGTGTTTTTGTTTTTTTTATGTTTTTATTGGCCTGGGAGTTTAACAAGACTTGTGGCCACTCATTAGACATGTGCACAATAGAAACATGTGTTTATTTTCGTTTAGTTTCTGTTCGTTTCCGTTGATTTGTAACGATTTGTAATTTCGTAAGTCGTCGGTGTTCGTATTCGTAACGATTCGTATTTTCGTAAGAGTTATTTTTTAGTTGATTAGTTTTTCCGTTAGTTTAATTTTCGTTTATTCGAAATTCGGACGCATTCGTATTTTCGTAGATTTAGTTACATTCGTACTTTCGTAACATTGATTTATTCGTACTTTCGTAACATTGTTTTCGTAGATTCGTAATCGGAGCATAATTCATAATTTTATGTAATGTGTATGCTATTATTACATTTTAAGAGACACGGAAAATTACTAATCGGAAAAAAAAGTTACAAATGTACGAATTTTTTCGTTCAATCCATTCGAAGCACGTTAAGCAGCGCCATTGTAAGAGACACGGAAAATTACGAATCGAAAAAAAAAGAGTTACGAATGTACGAATTTTTTTCGTTCAATCCATTCGAAGCACGTTAAGCAGCGCCATTGTAAGGGACACGGAAAAATTACCAATTCAACAAAAAAAATAAAGTTACGAATGTACGAATTTTTTCATTCATTTTGATTTTCGTTGTTCCTGTTTTCGTTTTTCGGATTTTCTTCTTTCGTAGTTTCGTTGTTTATAATTTGGTTATTTCGGATTTTCGTTGTTTTTAATATTCGTTCGATTCGATAATTTGTTAAAAATTTTTGCGAATCATTCGTTCATTCGTACGATAACGAATGAACGAATATAACGAATTTTAACGGAAAACGAAAAAAAAAAAAAAAAAACGAAACGAATTGCACATGTCTACCACTCATTAAAATTAGAAGAAAAGAGGTTTAACCTCAAACTACGTAGAGGGTTCTTTACTGTAAGAGTGGCAAGGATGTGGAATTCCCTTCCACAGGCGGTGGTCTCAGCGGGTGGCATTGATAGTTTCAAGAAACTATTAGATAAGCACCTGAACGACCGCAACATACAGGGATATACAATGTAATACTGACATATAATCACACACATAGGTTGGACTTGATGGACTTGTGTCTATTTTCGACCTCACCTACTATGTAACTACGTAACTATGTCACATAGGAGAGACCCTGGAGTAGAACCAGGTGCAGTTACTGTATAACCAGCCACACACTTCACACACACTTCACACACACTTCCAGCAACACACACTTCCTGTATGCACGGCCATCTTTGATATAGATTGGACCCTGGGAAAAAAAATTCTTGCCCCCCCCCCCCATGCAATTTCACTCTCCACCTGCTCTGAGACATACAATAAATAGCAGCTAGACTTAAAATCTGTTTACTGTATCATATCAGGCAGCAATTGCGATTGGTCGCCAGCAGTTACAGCATATCATTACTGCTTACTGACTGGTTGCTAGAGGTTACAGCACACATTACTGCTCACTGATTAGTTGCTAGAGGTTACAGCACATCATCTCCTCACTGCAGGGGAGCATTATATACATATGAGTGCCGCCTTTATTTACATATCAATGCCGCCGACCGCAGCTATTTACTTAGTAATGATGCCGCTATTTACATATGAATGCCGGTTATTTACATGTAAACACGGGGTCTGCAGTTGAGCCATCTCTACACAACAATAGGGAAGAGGTGGGCAGCATTAGTACCAGCACTCCACACTGAGATAGCGGGACACAGCACAGGGCTAAAACCTCAAGGGACAAGGGATTTTAAACTGGGATAGTTGGCAAGTATGAGGCAGCTGCTTTGGGCCCCACAACAATGACAGCTGCCCCTTTTGCCCTGCCTTAAAGACGGCCCAGCCTGTATAGTTCCAGCTTAATCTCACAGAGGAGAGACCCTGGAGTAACACCAGGTGGAGTGATAACCAACCAAACACTTCCTGTATAGTTCAAGTCCAATGTCACAGAGAGACCCTGGAGTAGCACCAGGTGGAGTAATAACCATCCCATCTCTCCCTGTATAGTTTCAGCTAAATATCACAGAGGAGAGACCCTGGAGTAGCAACAGGTGGAGTATTAACCAGCCCAATGCCCCCTGTATAGTTCAAGCTAAATATCACAGAGGAGAGACCCTGGAGTAACACCAGGTGGAGTGATAACCAGCCAAACACTTCCTGTATAGTTCAAGCCCAATGTCACAGAGAGACCCTGGAGTAGCACCAGGTGGAGTAATAACCACCCAAACTCTCCCTGTATAGTTCCAGCTAAATATCACAGAGGAGAGACCCTGGAGTAGCACCAGGTGGAGTATTAACCAGCCCAATGCCCCCTGTATAGTTCCAGCTAAATATCACAGAGGAGAGATCCTGGAGTAGCACCAGGTGGAGTAATAACCACCCAAACTCTCCCTGTATAGTTCCAGCTACATTTCACAGAGGAGAGACCCTGGAGTAGCACCAGGTGGAGTAATAACCACCCCAACTCTCCCTGTATAGTTCCAGCTAAATTTCACAGAGGAGAGACCGTGGAGTAGCACCAGGTGGAGTAATAGCCACCCCAACTCTCCCTGTATAGTTCCAGCTACATTTCACAGAGGAGAGACCCTGGAGTAGCACCAGGTGGAGTAATAACCATCCCAACTCTCCCTGTATAGTTCCAGCTAAATATCAGAGGAGAGACCCTGGAGTAGCACCAGGTGGAGTAATAACCACCCCAACTCTCCCTGTATAGTTCCAGCTACATTTCACAGAGGAGAGACCCTGGAGTAGCACCAGGTGGAGTAATAACCACCCCAGCTCTCCCTGTATAGTTCCAGCTAAATTTCACAGAGGAGAGACCGTGGAGTAGCACCAGGTGGAGTAATAACCACCCCAACTCTCCCTGTATAGTTCCAGCTAAATATCACAGAGAATAGACCCTGGAGTAACACCAGGTGTAGGGATAACCAGCCAAACACTTCCTGTATAGTTCAAGCCCAATGTCACAGAGACCCTGGAATAACACCAGGTGGAGTAATAACCACCCCAACTCTCCCTGTATAGTTCCAGCTAAATATCACAGAGGAGAGACCCTGGAGTAGCACCAGGTGGAGTAATAACCAGCCAAACACTTCCTGTACAGTTCAAGCCCAATGTCACAGAGACCCTTTAATAACACCAGGTGGAGTGATAACCACCCCAACTCTCCTTGTATAGTTCCAGCTAAACATCACAGAGGAGAGACCCTGGAGTAACACCAGGTGGAGGGATAACCAGCCAAACACTTCCTGTATAGTTCAAGCCCAATGTCACAGAGACCCTGGAATAACACCAGGTGGAGTAATAACCACCCCAACTCTGCCTGTATAGTTCCAGCTAAATTTCACAGAGGAGAGACCGTGGAGTAGCACCAGGTGGAGTAATAACCAGCCAAACACTTCCTGTATAGTTCAAGCCCAATGTCACAGAGACCCTGGAATAACACCAGGTGGAGTAATAACCACCCCAACTCTCCCTGTATAGTTCCAGCTAAATTTCACAGAGGAGAGACCCTGGAGTAGCACCAGGTGGAGTAATAACCAGCCAAACACTTCCTGTATAGTTCAAGCCCAATGTCACAGAGACCCTGGAATAACACCAGGTGGAGTGATAACCAGCCCAACTCTCCTTGTATAGTTCCAGCTAAATATCACAGAGGAGAGACCCTGGAGTAGCACCAGGTGGAGTAATAACCAGCCAAACACTTCCTGTATAGTCACAGAGAGACCCTATAGTAGCACTAGGTGGAGTAATAACCACCCCAACCCTCCCTGTATAGTTCCAGCTAAATATCACAGAGGAGAGACCCCCGGAGTAGCACCAGGTGGAGTGATAATCCACCTGATGCTCCCTGTATAGTTTCAGTCCAACACCACAGAGGGCGAGACCTGTGAGCTCGAAGGAAGCAATGCAGTTCCTCCGCTGTAAATCCATTAAACTTTGAATCATGAAAATACCTTGTTTCTGCCCAATTCTTGTCTACACCAATATTTATTTCTGTTAGTTGCGATAATGTGAGTCACTGAGCAGCAGCAAAAAAAAAAGTTCTAGAGAAGTTCTGGAAGTTGCTGCGTCTATGAATAGATTTTAAAAGTGCAGCCAACTCCCCTGGGTGCCGTACTGAGCAGTTTTATTATGTAGCATAGCAGCATCAGATGTATTCAAGAAATTACCATATAAACAGCTTGCTTGTCTTACGTCGATTTTACTGCTCAATCACATCTGCGGCGAATAGGTTGTGCGACTAAATATCTGAAACGTCGATGGAGACTGATGCCGTGAAGTGCTGGGTACACTCGTATTTCCCCCGAACTGAAATACCAAGACAGCCTGCTGAATGTGTCCTGTGTGCGCAATCTGGGGGCGTCCGCGGGAAACAAAAATGAAGATTACGCCGCACATGGGGCATTAACAGATGTGTTAGGTTTAGAAGCGCTGCTTACGCGCCCATTTATATACATGTATACAAATTATTCCTGTAAACACGACCGTCTCTGGAATAGATTGAGGAGGGGGCGTGACATTCTGATTTGCTATGCAAATGACACCAGACGTTGAAAACTATGAAAAGTAAACTTAAAGTTTTTACTAAACCCAGGACCCTGCATTTACTATATCTGGTCTCCCACAGTACACAGAATATGGAAAGGCAATTATTTTAATAAATATAAACCGCTAAATACCGTATATACTCGAGTATAAGCTGAGTTTTTCAGCACATTTTTTTTTTGTGCTGAAAATACCCTTATACTGGAGTCAAGCACTTTTCTGCAGGAAAAAATGACATTTTCCGACCCGAATTTTGCGGCCCCGTATATCGTGGCCACTTGGTGCTAGGGACTCCAAGTTTAGAGTGTAAATACAGTGGAACCGACACTACAATATATCTATGGGGCATTAACAGATCTATATATATAACATTTGGGGTTCCTAGCACCAAGTGGCCCCGAGATACGGGGCCCCAAAGTCGGTCAACTGTGTCAATCTGCAGCAATGTCATTTCGGGAACCTTTGGGTCCAGAGACCCCACATTTTGCAGATAGGGGGCATCTAGGAACCCTTAACTACCAAGTTTGAAGTTTCCGGGGACCTATGGCTGCAAATGGGCACAGTGAGGCTGCAAATGGGCATTGTTGACCCTCTTTTCCACTTACAGTAGCTGCGCATTTCTCACCCTAGGCTTATACTCGAGTCAATACGTTTTCCCAGTTTTTTTGTGGTAAAATTAGGTGCCACGGCTTACATTTGGGTCGGCTTATACTCGAGTATATACTGTACCTTTTCTCATCAGCAGTATATAGCAGTCTTATGACTTCTATCAGTGTTAGACATTGCGATTAGTTTCGTACGAATCCGAAATACAAATTTTTATGCATACGAATTCCGTATGAAATATGACATTTCGGTTACGAATTTCGGATCCAAATTCATTACGAAAAAAAATTAAAACCCCAGGAAGTCAGCACAGCACAGGGATGGTGGGAGCCCCTCATAATGAGCACAGCACAGGGATGGTGGGAGCCCCTCATAATGAGCACAGCACAGGGATGGTGGGAGCCCCTCATAATGAGCACAGCACAGGGATGGTGGGAGCCCCTCATAATGAGCACAGCACAGGGATGGTGGGAGCCCCTCATAATGAGCACAGCACAGGGATGGTGGGAGCCCCTCATAATGATAAATTAATTATAACGAACTTTCGTTATTTTAACGAAAAGTTTACGAATATAACTAAAATTCGTATTTCGTACAAATCCGAATTGAATTTCGTACACGAATTACGAAATAAGATTTTTTTTTCGTACGAAATTTAACGAAACAAAACACATTTTTTTGATGGTGCCCATGTCTAATCAGTGTCTGGTTAAAGCTTGTAGGGGCAGTTTTCATCTTACTGACAGTCCTATGACTGACTGTCCTATGAGGCTGCAGGATCTCGACCGTCTGTCTGGAAGATGCTGATTGGCCCTGTGCTGATCACATGCACCTTCTCAAGGAAAAAAAAAACCTCTCTAGCAATAAACACCAAACTGAGCATGTGCAGAGTGACTCCAAGGCTCTGTACTATCAGGAGACGGTTTGGGGACAGTGGAAAAATGGGAGGGTCAGAGAAGACAGGCTCAAACAGCCTTTTTTCACAATGCAGAGGATTAACCCCTTAGGTTCCACAGTGAGTATAACAAGCATGCTTTACTGCATATACAGCCTGATTTTACTGTTGTGGGTTTAGTAACACTTTAACCTCCTCCCAACCAGCCGCCGCAGTTATACTGCGGCAGGTTGGCTCCACTGGGCGAAACGATGTTACCTTACGTCGGTTCGCCTGTTGACCACTAGAGAGGCAGCCGGACCTGATGCGGGCACCCACGATTGTTAATAAAAGAGCAAGAACTGGGATCTGTATGTGTAAACACACAGATCTCGGTTCTCTCAGGGGAGAGGAGACAGATCGTGTGTTCATACTAAGTATTGTAAAGGAAATTTGTAAGTTCTGTATATAATTGTATTCTGTTTTGTATGTATTGCACACTGCCCTCACTGTGCACACGGCACTAATAATGTTTTCATTACATGTTTGCCTTTTTTTTGAGTCCTGATTAGAATTAGTCTGCCTATGTTACGCCCCTTGTTACCATAAACGTACAATTGTAATATTAATGTGATACCTACGTAATCATGTGTATAAAAACCTTCAATTGCGTCATAAGAAAGCAGAACTGTTATTTGGAAAGATGCGGAGTGTATCTTTTGTGTCTGTTCCCTACTGCAGTAGTTATTATTAATTTGGAACCACTAATCAATATGAGGATGAGAGTTGCCTATCTATACATTTCCATGTCAGTATGAACACCGATCTCAAGTTCCTCCACTCCAAACTCACTCCATGTTTTTATGAACCTAGCTTTGTGTACTGGTCCAAATCATTTGGTGGAGAGGGGATGATGGTGTAGGGTTGCAGTGAAGGGAACTCTTAAGTCATCAGCACACCAAGACATTTTGGACAAGTTCATGGTGTGCAGGCCAGTCAAGTTCCTTCACCCCAACCTCGTTAATCCATGTCTTTATGGACCTTGCTTTGTGCACTGGTGTGCAGTCATGTTGGAACAGGAAGGGGCCATCCCCAAACTGTTGCCACAAAGTTGGGAGCATGAAATTGTCCAAAATGTCTTGGTATGCTGAAGCCTTAAGAGTTCCCTTCACTGGAACTAAGGGGCCAAGCCCAACCCCTGAAAAGCAACCCCCACACCATAATTAATAAATCACATCAACCAACCACAGCTTTAAGAAACCATTAGCAAACCTTAAAGAGGAAGTTAACACTCTCTAAAAAAAAGAAAAAATAAAAACACCCTGCAAGACAAAGGCATAATGAGCTTGTATGCATAGCATACTAGCTCATTATGAATTACTTACCTGAGATTGAAGCCCCCAAAGCGACCCTCGTTCACGTCCTCCTTCGCCGCCATGATACCCGGAGTGACTTCTGGATATCGCTGCTCCGGCGATGTGACTGGCCGGAGCAGCGATGATGTCACTTTGGCGCATGCATGCGGGAGCCGTCATTGACGGCATGATCGCCTTTACTAACGGCGCGCTCAGAGCGCCTGTGCCGTTTTTCACGCTGCGCATGCGCCGTAGACATCGGTGCCCATTTTAAGGAAAATATCTCCTTAACCGTGTAGGTTTAGGAGATATTTCTTGCACCTACAGGTAAGCCTTAATCTAGGCTTACCTGTAGGTTAAAGTGGTCTTTAAGGGTTTCCAACCACTTTAACCACTTGCCGACCGCGCACGACGATATACGTCGACAGAATGGCACGTACAGGCAGGAGGGCGTATATATACGTCCCTCCTTTAGCCTGTCCGTGCCATCGGGAGCGCGCCGGTCGGGACCCCCGTGAGTCCGGCCGCGGTCCCCGCGGACTCCATCGCCGCGGGGACTCCCGCGATCGTCTCACGGAGCGGCTGAACGGGGAGATGCCGAGATAAACAGCATCTCCCTGTTCTGCCTAGCAACTAGTGACGCCGATCTCTGCTCCCTGTGATTGGAGCAGAGATCAGCATTCACTAGCTGACAGCCACGCCCCCCCACAGTAAAAAACACACCCCTAGGCCTACTTAACCCCTACACTGCCACCTTGTGGTTAACCCCTAAACTGCCAGTGTCATTTATACAGAAATCAATGCATTTAAATGCATTAATTGCTGTAAAAAATGACAATGGTCCCAAAAATGTGTCAAAAATGTCCGATGTGTCCGCCATAATGTCGCAGTCACAAAAAAAAATCGCAGATCTCCGCCATTAATAATAAAAAAAAAAAATATTAATAAAAATGCTATAAAACTATCCCCTATCTTGTAAACGCTATAACTTCTGCGCAAACCGATCAATAATCGCTTATTGCGATTTTTTTTACCAAAAATATGTAGAAGAATACGTATCGGCCTAAACTGAGGAAAAAAAATGTTTTTTTATATATTTTTTGGGGATATTTATTATAGCAAAAAATGAAAAATAATGCATTTTTTTCAAAATTGTCGCTCTATTTTTGTTTATAGCGCAAAAAATAAAAACCGCAGGGGCGATCAAATACCACCAAAAGAAAGCTCTATTTGTGGGAAAAAAAGGACGTCAATTTTGTTTGGGAGCCACGTCGCACGACCGCGCAATTGTCAGTTAAAGCGACGCAGTGCCGAATCGCAAAAAGGGGCCTGGTCCTTTGGCTGCAAATTGGTCCGGTCTGAAAGTGGTTAAAGGAACTCTAGGGTTCAATGGAACCTTGGTTGAGAATGGCTGATCTAGACTTTATGATTTACAGTTGAGAAACTCTTCTTGCCCCTCAACCTCTAATGCCGCGTACACACGAGCAGACTTTTCAACGGACTAAGTCCAACGGTCTTTCCGACGGACTTTCGACGGAGTTCCGACTAACTTTTTGAATGAACGGACTTGGCCACACATAATCACACTAAATCCTAAAACGGATTTAAACGTGATGAAGTACGACCGGACTAGAATAAGGAAGTTCATAGCCAGTAGCCAATAGCTGCCCTAGCGTCGCTGTTTGTGCGTCGGACTAGCACACAGACGAGCGGATTTTTCGATAGGAACTGGGTCCAGCGTAGTTCCGACGGGAAAATTTAAGACATGTTCTATTTCTAAAGTCTGACGGATTTTTCGACAGCAAAAGTCAGATGGAGCCCACACACGATCGAATTGTCCGACGGATTCGTTCCGTCTGACCTTTGCTGTCGAAAAGTCCTCTCGTGTGTACGCGGCATAACTGTTTATAGAAAGCTGAGAGGAACTGAACTCTCACGTTCAAAGTTTTTTTTTAATATCGCTTAGTTTTCTTACCGATAAAATCCTGGCAATGTTATATTTAATAGGGGAGGAGGAAAAAACGATGTTCCGTTTTGTAGCACCACTTCAGTTTGATGTTTTGTTGTCTCCTGTGAATAAACACTCCAAAATCAATAGTTGCTGCTTTAAAGATCTTCCAATAAGCTGCACGATTGTATTATCGAGCGTTTATTTTCCTCGCTGACGTCCATGCGCGACGCAGATAATATCTCAGCGCAGAGCCCGGGGACCGACAAGCTGGAAATAAGATGCACATATCAATGATCTGTTCCTTGTAAATACGAGAGAATGAAACAAAATGAAAAAAAAAAGAAAAAGTTTGACTCAAGCGAAATGCGTAAGTCAATGTTTTTCATTGGCGAGCCGGACTCAGAATCATCTCCGCATCGCCATTCCCTTCCTGTCCCACAGCTCATAAATAGCAATACCGGAGAGCGAAGTTAAACAGGTAGATGCTTTTCAAGCTCACGTCTCATCCTCCCCCCCGGCCGCCGTAATAAAAACGCCACTTGTCATAGCAATTCCGTAATGCAAGTTGCATATAGGTACAACAGCTGCTTCTGCATGCTGTAAACTCACTTAATCTCATTTTCCGTTCACGGTATGGATCATTTGAACACTGCAGGCAGCGTATATTCCCATAGTGACAGGCAGATGTGTTGTCAGGACTGAAAAGAAACCTTTCCTTTCGGTTATATCTTTGATCAATCTGGGGGTTGTGGGCTGTAAATTACGACGAAGAACGAGAGTGTAAAAAAAAATATATATATATTTTTTTCCTAATGCTGACCGCAGTCGTGCTGCAGTTCTAGGCCGTGTATGTATGCTTAATTCAGACTTTAGAATCAATAGAATCTTGCCTTCCTCATCTACATTCAAAGCATGGAAGGACAAAGTGGCAGTAGGCTGCATCCCTCTGCTGCCTTTGCCTTGCAGATATGAATGGGAACTGCGTCTGATAATACCTGGATTGAAATTCTGGGTCATTATCTCCTTTCTTCAGCTGAAATCCATAGTTTGCTCCAGTCTGCATTCTACAACTCGCCGCTTAGAGGAACTTACAATGTTATCAAGCAGGCATTCTGTGGGAAATCACAATGGCCAACTGCTAGACATGTCTAGTCTTGATTTAAAGGGTAGGAACGCAATATTGTTTAGGTCTAATTATTTTAGGGTCCTTCGCCTGTTGTTTTGGCCCTTCTGGTTGATATTCGGGAGGTGTCAGGGACATGCAAACAGATTTTGTCCTAAAAGGGATATGGTCTTTTTTTTTTGATTCTGTATTATTTGCAGCGCTAAATCAAATTAACCACTTGCCGACCAGCCGCATTGTTGTACTGCGGCAGCATGGCACGGCTGGGCGAAATGATGTTATGTTACGTCACTTCGCCCTGTGGCCACTAGGGGCACGCATGCTGCTCTCCCCCCGGAGCCGATGCGAGTTCCCGCCCGCTGCTCTCCCCCCGGAGCAGATGCGAGTGCCCGCCCTCTGCTCTCCCCCCGGAGCCGATGCGAGTGCCCGCCCGCTGCTCTCCCCCGGAGCAGATGCGAGTGCCCGCTCGCTGCTCTCTCCCCGGAGCCGATGCGAGTGCCCGCCCGCTGCTCTCCCCCCCGGAGCCGATGCGAGTGCCCGCCCGCTGCTCTCCCCCCGGAGCCAATGCGAGTGCCCGCCGCGGCTCTCCCCCCGGAGCCGATGCGAGTGCCCGCCCGCTGCTCTCCCCCCAGAGCCGATGCGAGTGCCCGCCCGCTGCTCTCCCCCAGAGCCGATGCGAGTGCCCGCCCGCTGCTCTCCCCCCGGAGCGATGCCAGTGCCCGCCCGCTGCTGTCCCTCCAGAGCCGATGCGAGTGCCCGCCCGCTGCTCTTCCCCCAGAGCCGTTGCGAGTGCCTGCCCACTGCTCTCCCCCCGGAGCCGATGCGTGTGCCCGCCCGCTGCTCTTCCCCCTGGAGCAGATGCGAGTGCCCGCCCGCTGCTCTCCCCCCGGAGCCGATGAGAGTGCCTGCCCGCCGCTCTCCCCGCCAGGCTACCGCAATCGCTGGTGACACACAGAGAACCGGGATCTGTCATCTCCCCTAGACAGCCCCCTTCAGTTAAAACACACACTAAGAAACACACTTAACCCCTTGATCGCCCCCTAGTGGTTAACCCCTTCCCTGCCAGTGACATTTATACAGTAATCGATGCATTGATACAACACTGATCACTGTATAAATGCCAATTGTCCCAAAAATGTGTCAAAAAGTGTCCGATGTGTCCGCCATAATATCACGCCGCTGCTCTCCGCACGGAGCCGATGCGAGTTCCCGCCAGCCGCTCACCCTGCAAGGCTCCCTCGATCGCTGCTGACATACCGAGAACTGGGATCTGTGTGTGTAAACACACAGTTTCCGGTTCTCTGAGGGGAGAAGAGACAGATCGTGTGTTCATACAGAGTATGAACAGCGATCTGTCATCTCCCTACACAGTCCCCTCCCCCCTTCAGTTAGAACACACACTGAGGGAACACACTTAACCCCTTGGTCGCCCCTAGTGGTTAACCCCTTCCCTGCCAGTGACATTTATACAGTAATCAGAGCATTTTTACAGCACTGATCACTGTATAAATGCCAATGGTCCCAAAAATGGGTCAAAAGTGTCCAACGTGTCCAGCATAATGTTGCAGTCCCGATAAAAATCGCTGACCGCCGCCATTACTAGTAAAAGTAATAATAAAAATGCCATAAAACTATCCCCTATTTTGTAGACACTATAACTTGTA
This sequence comes from Lithobates sylvaticus, assembly GCA_028564925.1. Taxonomy (NCBI): domain Eukaryota; kingdom Metazoa; phylum Chordata; class Amphibia; order Anura; family Ranidae; genus Lithobates; species Lithobates sylvaticus. Next base: position 51,421,132 of record CM053038.1, read on the forward strand.
GACAAACCAATCAATATACGCCTATTGCATCTTTTTTTTTTTTTTTTTACCAAAAACATGTAGAAGAATACATATCGGCCTAAACTTAAAAAAAAAAAAAAAAAATTATATATTTTTGGGGGATATTTATTATAGCAAAAAGTAAAGAATATTGAGTTTTTTTTTTAAATTGTCGCTCTTCTTTTGTTTATAGCGCAAAAAAAAAAGCCGCAGAGGTGATCAAATACCACCAAAAGAAAGCTCTATTTGTGGGAAAAAGAGGATGTCAATATTGTTGGGGTGCCACGTTGCATGACTGCGTAATTGTCAGTTAAAGCAATGCAGTGCCGAATCGCAAAAAAAATGCTCTGGTCAAGAAGGGGGTAAAATTTTCTGGGGCTGAAGCGGTTAAAGAGACCCCGTTTCCAACTTAAATGTGCATGGGAAAGCACAGCTAAATCAAATATTATTAATTAGGCCGGCCATTTAAATCTCAAACGGTTCTTGCTGAACCGTTATTGGGCAGGCTGAATGTACCAAGTTGATCAATCGATCAACCTAGGTAAAACCAGCCTGTCGAATTCCCTTGCGATTATCACTAGCGGCTGCTATAGCCTCCAACACATTTCGCCCCGCCTACGGGGCTTAGTCATGAATTTGGACAGACAGGAGTGGCACCCCTAATGCTTGGGTGGGGGCTTGAGCTTTAAAAAGAAGCAGGTTCAGTAAATGCCGCTGCCCTCAACTGCTTACCAGCTGTTTGTTTTCCTGCCAGTCTATTCCAGACATAAGGAAGCACTACCATTCCTAACATGTGACTGCACGGGTGGTTGCTGATTGGCCACTGAGCTGTCCAGCACCGTCACCTGGAGGTGGAAAGAAAGTCCTTAGTTAAAAGATCACTTTGTAAAACAAACCATTCAAGATCACCTTGTAAAATAACCCATTCAGTTTAAACTAGAAATGAAAGGCAAAACATTTGTGTATAGCTTTAAAAAAAAAAAAACATTATAAATACCCTTTTTTCCCTTTTTTTAAGTGATCACATTCCCTCTGTTCCCAGCTGCATAAGAGCTGGGGGAAGGAGAAGCAGCAGCACACTGAGCTTCCCAGTGAATGGCTGTGCAGCGGGGGGCATGTCAGGAGAAGTCTGATCATTGGAGGAGAGTACACTGAGTTCCCAGCATAGCTAGAGAACTGACCACGCTGTGCTCTCTTGCTTATTGTGGTCAGGCTTTTAATAGGAAAGCAGAGGGACTGGCAGGAACACCATGGATTTAATATAAGGGAATCGATACAAAGAGAAGAGGATATTTTCTCATACAAGTACATGGTACAGCAGACACATATCAAGAATATGGAGTAACAAACGCTTTAAAGACTCTGCAAGAGCAGTTTACTCCAGAGCTTTCAAAAATAAAGTTGCGCTAAAGTGAAAGAAAGTTAGACAAGAACAACAGCAAACACGCTGCAAACAAGGAGTCCAAACAGTGATGAAGGAATCAATCCCACAGTGCACTACTGATCACCAGAATAGTGTGTGATTTCCAAAGAAAAGCCTCCACCTTATCAATTGGCCGCTTACCAGCTCTTTATGACCTCCTATTACGGAAGGTCTATCACACTTGTGGCTATTATACCCAGCCAAGGCCTCTGTTCTTCCAGGGGGATCAAGTTGAAGAGCACTGGCCACTCAAGGGAGAACCTGATCATATAAGGACCCCAAAAAAGATAAGGCTTTCATAGTGTAAAATCTTCAACATTGTGTTTAATATAAAGAAGATTGTATTTACAAAAAGTTGATAAAAACATGCATGAATTATCCGGCCTGGCTCGAATGTAGCAGCCCATCCTTACGGGACCTGCGTGAACGAGGTGACGTCAGCACGTCGCTCCTCCCTTCACGTTTCGGCACAAGTTAACGTCATCCTGGGGACATTTATGTTTAATTTTGAGATTGCGCGGTACTCCCCATTTATAACTCCAGAGCTTTCACCTGATGAGTCTTGACACTCTTCGATGATCGGTACTCGCCTCTCTGCCGGCTTCCGGGCCTTCAGGGAGTTCCGTTGGAGATCTGGTGTTGTCACGGACATCAACGTCACCGGACTCCTCCCCCTTCCCCAAGTGCCTCCGTCTGCTAACGAAAGGAAGGGGGAGGAGTCCGGTGACGTTGAAGTTCTGTTTGAACGTAACATGTACGGGGGAGGAGCAACACATGACATCACCCGCTGCTGCCCTATGGAACTAACACGATTGTCGTCTTTACATGCTGTGTTTTTATCATCTTTATGTGATTAGTTTGTGTTTGAACACAAAAATGAAATCTTATACTTAAGCGGTGAGAACTTAGATCTTTTCTTTCTACCCATGACCTGGCATCCTTGCTGAGATCTAAGGAGATGTGAGAGAAGTTTATGGTCCGTGTTATACCCTTTTGATACCCGCTTGTATGACCACCTGTTTGCACAGGGGTCCATGCCATAAGGTGAGTGTGATTAGTTAGACCGGAGGTGGAGGGATTGTCACGCTACTGTGGAAAAAAAAAAAAAATAAAAAAAAAAAAAAGACTTCCGTCAGTGCTACAGTTTGAATTTAAAACGTATTTGTGTGAACTGTGAAGTTAAGTCATGGATTGTGGATGTTTTGTAACTTAATTTTCCATGATACTCAACTACACTGCAGAGTGCATGAGAATTATGGGAAATTTAGTTCCAAAACATCTGGGGTGCCAAGGTTCACCATCACTGCTCTATAGACATGTGCACACTGAAATATTTCGTTTCGGAATTTCGTTTTCGTCTGAAAAATGTATTAATTTAGTTACTCCCGAAATTCGTTTTTATTCATTTTGTTTTTCGTTAATAATTGCATTCGTCCGAAAATCCAAATGAATTAAGGTCGAATCTGTCATTGAAGGCTTATGGTGTCTGTCGAATGTTCAAAGAAGATTCGACGGAGCAGCTAAACTGTATGGCGCCGTATAGTTTAGCTGCTCCGTCGAATCTTCTTAGAACTTTCGACAGACACCATAAGCCAAAGATTCAACGTTTGTATGTTTTTCGCTGCTTTGTCGAATCTTTGTCATTCATGTTGAATGTATATATTTCAAACAGAAAATGGACTGGTGATAGTGATCACTGATCAGACAGGTAACAAGATAGGGTATATAGAATCTATATAGAATCTTAATCTATAATATAGAATCTATAATAATAAATCCCCCCCCCCCACAACACAGGCAGCCTCTGAGGCAATCACAACACTAACAACACTAGTATCACTTTCAAGTTCACAACACTAACACAATAGCAGCAGATTATTATGAAAAAGTTAGGTTGAACTGTAGTTTGCTTCACTATTGTTCTGCTGCTGTGCTTATGCTTAATTGCTAAATAATTCAGGTTCTCTGACAAACGGACCAGCTAAGATTGACTGTCTTCTAAAATGATTCAGTGTGTGTGTCTCTCTCTGCTAGCAATTGTAAGTGAAAGTAAGTTGGCTGTACGTGTGTACTTAGTTCTAGCTATTTTACTGCCCCTCCTCTTTGGTTACAATCAGCCAATAACGTTCATCATCATCATTATTTTTATTTTACTTCCCCCACCCAATTCCAGCAGCGATCTTTTCTCTCTATGTCGAATCTTTTCTCTCTATGTCGAATCTTTTCTCTCTGTTGAATCTTTTCTCTATGTCAAATCTTTTCTCTCTATGTCAAATCTTTTCTCTCTGTCGAATCTTTTCTCTCTGTTGAATCTTTTCTCTCTGTTGAATCTTTTCTCTCTATGTCGAATCTTTTCTCTCTGTTGAATCTTTTCTCTATGTCAAACCTTTTCTCTCTGTCAAATATTTTCTCTCTATGTCGAATCTTTTCTCTCTGTCAAATCTTTTCTCTCTATGTCGAATCTTTTCTCTCTGTCGAAACTTTTCTCTCTGTCGAAACTTTTCTCTCTGTCGAATCTTTTCTCTGTCGAATCTTTTCTCTCTATGTAGAATAATCTTGGACTAATAGAGTTAAGGTTAGGCACATTGGACCACAGGTTCGATAGACACAGATTGTTATTGTCAGCGTCATGTCGAATCTCCTATCTATATCGAACTGTTGTCACAACGAAAACGAAAATAAAGCATTTGTTTATGTCGGATCTTTCGTTTTTCGGATTCTGCACTTTCGTTATTGTTTGTTAAAACGATAACGAAAATACCTGAAATTCGGACGAAAATGCATTTGGACGAAAACCAATGCACATGTCTACTGCTCCATGGCCTATAGAATTGGAGTGAAGGGAGGGGTCCATAGTACTATATCACTTCTGTTGTCCTGATAAAGTACGGTGTATGAAGGTTATCATAGGAGGACTGAAAGTGTGTTACTGGCAGAATTACCTGGTGAAAATAAAAAGAAAAGTCTGTAAAAATAAAATAAATCGAATCCAGACACCTCTAGAGACTGGTAGGCTGCAATATATTACATTTTCATCTTTTGCATTTGGATATACTTTAATTTTTCTCTGCCTGTATATATGCATTTGGTCTATGTTTCTTTATACATTTTTATTGCAATGGAACTCTTTAGAGAATTATCATATTCAAGTATTTTACAATGAGTTTGTTTTCCTGTTTATTGTAAAAGCAAACCTTACAGCTATTTATCATTTTGTAGAATTATGCCTGCTTACACTTTGATGCCAGAATTATATACTAAAGTCAGTTTGCTCACTTTATTCAGAGTTAGAAAAGCATTGGTATCTTTGCTTCCCAATGGCAAGCCAAAGGGGCCAGATGTTCACAGCCGGTCATTGCCAGATTGTTATTCTCTCCATTCTTTGCCTTAGAGGCCATTCTTCTTTCATTTGCGGCTGTGCCGAGCTCTGATAGTACAGCCAGCTTTTTTTCCAGCATTAGGCTTTAGCGTTGACTGGCCAGAGGACCTGGAGCCTGTCTGCTGTTATCAAATAAAATGTGTAGATTGACTTAGTGTATGTCACTTGTGTACTCACGCAGTTCTGCAAAAGTGTATAAAAGCTCTTTTTTTAAAAAAAAAACTATTTATTTATAATGCCATTTACCATCCATTGAGCTTTTACAAAGTATCTGGATTCTGTATGCAACACAGACAAATGTTATATTGGTACAATAGAATAATGGAATAAAAACAGACTCGGACATCTCTATTTTGCCTATGATAAGCTCTTCCACTGAGGAAAAAATATACATTATGAAAATGTAAAAGTTCCACATGAGTAATTTTGTAGATTTTAAAGGTCACCGAGATTACATTTGCACAAATGAAGAGGGCGTACATACGTGGCTTGGAAGGAACACAGTGTACTGCTAGGGTGATGTCGTGGCAAATGTATAATTATATTTACTATGCTAATCCCTAATGCATATGATAAATTTGGTTATGACAGACTTAAATGCTAAGTTTAAAGATCACATTTTACTATGTTCAAAAAGGTCAGGGCTTGGGAAAAAGGGCATTGGCTTCAGGCTTACTTGTAGACACAAATAGCCTAGAGCAGGGGGTCTCCAAACTGCAGCCCGAGGGCCACATGTGGCCCTTTGCTAGCCCTTAACTGGCCCTTGGGGCACGATTCCTCCCACTGATATGAGGCACTATTCCTCCACTGATACCAACAATGGGGCACTATATCTTCCACCAATACCAATGATGGAATACTATTCCTCCTACTAATAGGGGGAATACTCCTCCTCCTATTGACCACCAACCCTGAGGCCATATTGAGGCACTATTCCTCCCACTCATACCAACAATGGGGCACTATATCTTCCACCAATACCAATGATGGAATACTATTCCTCCTACTAATAGGGGGAATACTCCTCCTCCTATTGACCACCAACCCTGAGGCCATATTGAGGCACTATTCCTCCCACTGATACCAACAATGGGGCACTATATCTTCCACCAATACCAATGATGGAATACTATTCCTCCTACTAATAGGGGGAATACTCCTCCTCCTATTGACCACCAACCCTGAGGCCATATTGAGGCACTATTCCTCCCACTGATACCAACAATGGGGCACTATATCTTCCACCAATACCAATGATGGAATACTATTCCTCCTACTAATAGGGGGAATACTCCTCCTCCTATTGACCACCAACCCTGAGGCCATATTTATTCTCACTGATGCTGGGCCCGTGAAATTTTCTGCCCCTGCTGACCACAATCCGGCCCTCCTAAAGTCTGAAGGACAATAAAGTGGCTCTTTGTTTGGAAAGTTTGGAGACCGCTGGCCTAGAGCAATAATAGCATACCTCCCAATTGTCTCTCAATTGGAAGGCCTGTTCCTCTTTTGGAAAGGACCAAATCTCTCTGTTCCTCGTTCCTCCTTGGTTGAAAATGTACTATTTAAAATAGGCTGTTCCCCCTAGAAATAAAAATTAAAAAAATAGAAGTCAGCAGCTTCAAATACTGTAGCTGCTGACTTTTAAAAATAGAACACTTACCTGTCCCAGGGATCCAGCGTTGTCCTCCCACGAGCCTTTGCTTTGGCCGTCTTTGGGTCCAGGCACCGACATGTTTACTTTGGGAAACCAGCTGTGATTGCTTGCGGCTTCACAGCTTGCTTCCTACTGCACATGCTCAAGTCACGCTGCCTTTTGTGATTGGTCTAGCAGCTTTCTGGAACCCATGACATGTCCCAGAAAGCTGCGGGGAAGGAGGGGGCTGAACTTCCACTCGGATCACTGCAGCAATCCAACCGGAAGTGGGAGCGGGTACCTGTCAAAACCAGGTACCCATCCCCCTCAAAGCCCCTCTAAATTAAAGTGCCAGGACTTTCTCTTTTGGTTGAATTGCCACACATTTCCAAAGAAACACTCCAAGATCTCGTGAAAGCCTTCAAAGAAGAGTGAAAGCTGTTAAAGCTACCATAGAGGGAGATAGAGTGACTCCAGATGAATGCCCTGGTTTTGGAATATGAGCTGATGGTCAGGTGTCCACAAAGGTTTAGGCATATCGTTTATTAAGAAATCCAGTCATTGTCTTGTGAAACGTAAAGAAGGGGTTCGGGAAGCTCTGGAGAAACAATGCAAAGCCAAGCAGTAGAACTGAAGTTGTTTACTAACTCCTTACGGAGTTAGTAAACAAAGAAAACAAAGAAAACAAACAAAGTAAACAAAGAAAGCTGCGGGAAGGAGGGGGCTGAACTTCCACTCGGATCACCGCAGCAATCCAACCGGAAGTGGGAGCGGGTACCTGTCAAAACCAGGTACCCATCCCCCTCAACGCCCCCCTAAAATAAAGTGCCAGGACTTTCTCTTTTGGTTGAATTGGCACACATTTCCAAAGAAACACTCCAAGATCTTGTGAAAGCCTTCAAAGAAGAGTGAAAGCTGTTAAAGCTACCATAGAGGGAGATAGAGTGACTCCAGGTGAATGCCCTGGTTTTGGAATATGAGCTGATGGTCAGGTGACCACAAAGGTTTAGGCATATCGTTTATTAAGAAATCCAGTCATTGTCTTGTGAAACGCGAAGAAGGGCTTCGGGAAGCTCTGGAGAAACAATGCAAAGCCAAGCAGTAGAACTGAAGTTGTTTACTAACTCCTTACGGCACCTACTCTTCATAGAATGTTCTGGCATTTTAAAATTTACTTTCCAATATAAAAAAATAATGTTTATTGAAAATGCACAATTGTTCCCCCTGTAAAGATATCTCCAGTGAAAAGCCTTGCATTTGAATATTTGCTTTTATTTCAATACACCCGAGCCGAGGCTCAGTACGAAGTTATGCAGGGAATAGCCCTAAACACAAATAACATTTGGTAGATTTGTTTTCTTCTTGTTTATTTGTTTGCATGCATAATTTCCTCATTACTAATCTTCTCTCATATCGCATTCGTACATTCTCATAATAACAAGTTTCAGTATCATGAACCTTGAAGCCTGATGTATTGTGTTTTGGGTTTTTTTTTTTTCTTCCTTTTTTTTTTCCCTTTCTTGTATTGTGATGTACAAGGTGGAACAAGTCAGGCGTAGTAAATCTTAGGCGCCTGTAGTGTTTCTAATCTATTGCAGGTACCCAAGGCATACCGAGATAAAGTGACTTATCTGGTATCACATGAAGTATTTTGCAGGGACCGGACAAGGCAAGGCTGACACTCAGCTGTGTGGAGCGTTGATCCGTTTCCATATAGCGACTATAAATATCCTTTATTCGTTTTATCGCTGTTTTACCGAGACGGCAACGAGGAAACAAAAAAAAAAATTTCAGATACCGCAATTACCATAACAGTGAAGGGGATCTTGTGTGTTCACAGTCTCGTGGTCATACACAATGCCGGGTTCTCGGGAACGTTGAAGTCTTCGAATGTAATGGAGGCTAGCAAAGGCCTGCTGTGTTGCTCAGCATGTCAAGCTGTGTTCTTCTTTCTAACAAGCATGAGATGATACAATCACCGTGCACGCCATGGCTCGACATTCTGTTTCTTGTCCTATATATTGCTAGGGACTTGTAACATCTTTCCTTTTGCTTAACACGTTCTACTATACCACTCATTGTACCAATCACTTCAGAGACACTGTTGTTATGAAAAAAGGATGCCGAAAGAAATGGACTTTGAAGTTTTTTTTAGTTCAGCTCATTCGTACTCTGTATAACATATGTTGAAGCCAGATGTAAGCATCCGGTGTGACAAGAAGTTATTAATGTCTGCCTGGAGGCGCGGAGACAAGTGGGTGTCGCGTCTTCACCGGTGACCCTGCCAGGATGGTTATTTCCTTTCTGTTTGGTGGATGACAGCAGGATAGCTGTAGCCATAACTTTAACCACTTACCCACTGGGCACTTAAACCGCCTTCCTAACCAGTCCAATTTTCAGCTTTCGGTGCTCTCACACTTTGAATGACAATTACTCAGTCATGCAACACTGTACCCATATGACATTTTTTGTCCTTTTTTTCACACAAATAGAGATTTCTTTTGGTGGTATTTAATCGCCGCTGGGTTTTTTATTTTTTGCGCTATAAATAATAAAAGACTGAAAATTCGGTAAAAAAAGAAATAAAAATTCTTTGTTTCTATTAAAATTTATTGCAGAGTATTGGCGATTATTGGCAGAGTATTGGCGAGTATTGGCAGAGTATTGGCGAGTATTGGCGAGTATTGGCGAGTATTGGCACAGTATTGGCAGAGTATTGCAGTGTTGCACAGTGCTGGCAGATTATTGCACACTGCTGGCAGAGTATTCTGTAAAAAAATAAATAAAAATTCTTTGTTTCTATTCGATTATTGGCAGAGTATTGGCAGAGTATTGGCAGAGTATTGGCGAGTATTGGCAGAGTATTGGCAGAGTATTGCAATGTTGCACAGTATTGGCAGAGTATTGCAGTGTTGCACAGTATTGGCAGAGTATTGCAGTGTTGCACAGTGCTGGCAGAGTATTGTACAGTGCCGGCAGAGTATTGCACACTGCTAGCAGAGTATTGCACACTGCTGGCACTGAGCAGCGCTGTGGGCACTACACATCCAGCCCACAGCGCTGTGGCCATCTCTCCCCCTCTCCGCTTCTCCCCTCTCCCTGTACCGATCGGTACAGAGAGGGGAGGGAGGAACCGGCGTCATGACGTGACGCTGGTTTGTTTACATGTGATCGCTCCGTCATTTGACGGAGCGATCACGTGGTAAACGGCCGCTATCAGCGGCCATTTACCGAGATCCGTGATGCGCCGGATCGGATGTTCCCGAGTGTGTGCCCCAGGGGGCGCGCGGGAGCAAGGTTCTGGGAGGACGTCCCACGGACGTCCACCCAGAATAAGCCGACCGCGCTGTAGCCATATTTCGGCTATGGCCCGGTCGGTATGTGGTTAAAGAGACCCTGTCACGGACCATTCATTTCAGGAGCAATCTTCTTATGAGGGTATTTGTGCTTTTAAGATATTTTATACATGCTATTTATCTGTAAAATCCTCCCTTATGTAGACATCCAAGAGACCTGTAACTGCTGTTGGGCAACTCCATCTTGCATGTAAATGTCGGCAGCCCCAACAGACTAAAGTGCCCCTCTATAGTGGCTATTCTTAATTTTATGGAGGAATTTGTAGTTTGAGGCTGGTGGACTTTAACTACTTGCGGCCCGCCCACTGTCATATGACAGCGAGACAGTGCAGCTGTAGTTCTGGGCGGACGTCATATGACGTAATCGCCTTCTCGGCTCCCCAGGGGGCGCACGACCGCCGCGTCACTGGGGACTCGATTCGCGTGCCCCGCGGCCGCGATGTCTGCCGGGAACACCCACGCGATTGCCCAGTAACAGGGCAGGACTGTGGATCACATAACATGATTAATATGTTATTATTTAGTCATGTTATGTGATGTTTTGTTATGTTTATCACAATTAATATGATATCTATTTTTCTCATCTCTGTAGTGCTAGATCCTGTTTCTGTTCCTTTAACACCGTACTATGCAAACAAAGCTCCTGAAGAAGTGGCGAATATCTGCAAAACATGTCGAGCATGCCAACATAATTGATACAGGGTGAACTGGTATTATCTCAATGATAATGTGTATCTCAGATGTTACGGTACCATTAAAGTCCACCAGCCTCAAACTACAAATGACTCCATTTTGATAGGACATAGGTACCCCCTTTTCCTCATTATTTAACCTTTGGCCCTCCATCTAACTATTCTTAATCCTAACTAGGGTTCCTACATAAGTTGTTAGGGGTTCTTTGAGCTTTGGCTGATTGACCTCCCATTTTGTGGTGCCTGCCTAATTCTGGGTCCAATGCCATTTGGCAGAATATGCACCATGACACCAATGATCTTTTTAGCTCTCTGCTTTTTTTACTCACTGACCATCACTATAAAGGGGGCATTCTTCCCAATGACCACCAGTGTGGGGGTATTTTTTTTCCCCACAGTTATTGGTTTAATCAAAGGTTCCCCTGAGACCTGTAAATTATTTCAAGGTTCCTTCTAGGATTAAAACGAAAGGCTGATATACAGGGTAGATCCATCTAGTATCATTTTAAGAGATTTCTCCCACTAAATGAGATATCAGTAACATATCAGTTACTTATAGACATGTGCAATTCGTTTAGTTTTTTTTTCGTTTCTCGTTTTTTTTCATTATTTTCTTTAGTTCGTTTTCGTACGAATGAACGAATCATTTGAATCGTACGAATCCGATTAACGAATCATTTGAATCGAACGAATCCGAAAAACAACAAAAATCCGAAAAAAAACTAATTAGAAACAACGAATGTACTAATGAAGAAAATCCGAAAAACGAAAACATTTGTACATTCGTAACTTTTTTTTTAGTTGAATTGGTAATTTTCCGTGTCCCTTACAATGGTGCTGCTAAACGTGCTTCGAATGGATTGAACAAAAAAATTCGTACATTCGTAACTTTTTTTTTAGTTGAATTGGTAATTTTCCGTGTCCCTTACAATGGTGCTGCTAAACGTGCTTCGAATGGATTGAACAAAAAAATTTGTACATTCGTAACTTTTTTTTCGATTCGTAACTTTTTTTCCGATTCGTAACTTTTTTTTTTTTTCGATTTGAAATTTTCCGTGTCTCTATTAAACAAAAAAATTCGTACATTCGTAACTTTTTTTTCGATTCGTAACTTTTTTTTTTCGATTCGTAACTTTTTTTTTCGATTCGTAACTTTTTTTTTTTCGATTCGTAATTTTCCGTGTCTCTATTGAACAAAAAAATTCGTACATTCGTAACTTTTTTTTCGATTCGTAACTTTTTTTTTCGATTCGTAACTTTTTTTTTTCGATTCGTAACTTTTTTTTTTTTCGATTCGTAATTTTCCGTGTCTCTATTGAACAAAAAAATTCGTACATTCGTAACTTTTTTTTCGATTCGTAAATTATTACAATCTAATAATAGCATACACATTACATAAAATTATGAATTATGCTCCGATTACGAATCTACGAATGTTACGAATGTACGAATAAATACGAATGCGTCCGAAAATTAAACTAACGAAAAAAACGAATCAACGAAAAAATAACTCTTACGAATGTACGAATTGTTACGAATACGAACACCGACGACTTACGAATGTACGAATCATTACGAATCAACGGAAACGAAAAAAACGAAACGAAAAAAAACAAATTTTTTTCGGAAACGAAAAAAACGAAACGAAAATAAACAAATTTTTTTGTTGTGCACATGTCTAGTTACTTATTCTTTAGAGTCAGGCTGCCAACATGGTGGGACTCACAGTTGGTTTTCCAGCCCTAATCTGACTAAATGCTTTCCTCCTGCATTTGGTACAGCCAGCAGCAAAGCACCATCTATTCTTTCAGCTGCTTGTTAGGTTGACATTTCCTCTTGCTCCTCCCCCCCAGCAGCTACATAAAAGATTATGACTCAATCTGGAGCAGCTGAATTTAGTAGTTAGTTAGTAAGTTAAAAGCCACATTGCAAGTGAATAAAAAAAAAAAAAATGTATGCAAAGGAAACACATTGTAAGTAAGAATTGAAAATGCTTAAAGTGGATGTAAATGTGATGTCATAATGCAGAGAATAAGATTTCCTTTCATTTGAGCCCAGTCTGATTTACTCCAGCCCTGAGAAATCCTCTTTTATTGTTCAGCTAGAGAAATCTTGACAAAGTGCTAAAAAATTTGTCAAAAACGCCCCCCTTGCTGTGAGTGACGGGTGATTTACATATCTCATGCACTACTTAACTCTAAGCCACATTCTAAACCTAATCTATTTAACCCTGTAAAGAACGATCGCTGTACTTACCTTTTCTGAAGCCTCCAGTCTCCAGTGGCGGCTGCTGTGTAGAGAAAGCTGACAATGGCTGTGAAATGCCTGAGAGGTGACGTCACCCATAGAGTTCCTAGGGGGTTCCATTGTCGGCTGCCACTAGTGCACGCTCCCACATACTGAAGACTCTGCTGACAACTCAGTGTGGGACTGAGCCGGAGCAGCTGCAGAATAGGTAAACTCTTCTTTACAGGGTTAGATAGCCCCTTCCCGCCGAGAGGATGCAGATGTGCGTACTCAGCTTTCGGGGGTTACACAGAGATGATTCCCGCAGCTGCCGGCATCATCCCGGTACCGTTTTTTAGGGTCTGGCAATTGGCTTTCCAGTGATAACAACCGATGCAGCTAAAACAGGGGTCTCAAACTGGTGGCCCTCCAGCTGTTGCAAAACTACAAGTCCCATGAGGCATTGCAAGGCTGACAGTTACAAGCATGACTTCCTCAGGCAGAGGCATGATGGGAATTGTAGTGTAGCAACAGCTGGAGGGCCGCCAGTTTGAGGCTACTGAGCTAAAAGCTGCTCAGCTGTTACACCGGAGGAGCGGGAGGGGACGTCCACCTCTCCCGCTGCTCTTACCGGGCCTCCCGTCCCACCGGGAGTTCCGATGTGCATTGCACCACTTCCGGCGCCTAGAGACAGACTGGAACGAAGCCGGAAACAGCTTTGTTCCAGGCTCCTGAATGTAAACAAGGAAGTGACGTCACAACGACACTTCTGGTTTACTCGGCTGCCAATGGCGCCGGTTTTAAAGAAAACACAGTATTCAGATACACCGTTTTCAGTGATCTGAATACTTTGAAGTCTTTTGGGTCTTTTAGACCCCCGATCCCTCCATAAAGAGTACCTGTCACCACCTATTACTGTCACAAGGGATGTTTATATTCCTTGTGACAACAATAAAAATTATCAACATTTTTTTTTTTTTAAAACACAATTTAATTATATAAAATAAAATAAATAAGAAAAAACATATTTTTTTTTTAAGCGCCCCCGTCCCAGCGAGCTCACGTAGCAAAGGAAACGCATACGGAAGTCGCGCCCACATATGTAAACGGTGTTCAAATTACACATGTGAGGTAGAGAGAAATAATTCTAGCATTAGACCTCCTCTGTAACTCTAACCTGGTAACCATAAAGTATTTTTAAAGCGTCGCCTATGGAGATTTTTAGGTACCGTAGTTTGTCGCCATTCCACGAGTGCGTGCAATTATAAGGCGTGACATGTTTGGCATCTATTTACTCAGCATAACATTATATTTCACAATATACAAAAAAATTCGGTTAACTTCATTGTTTCATTTTTTTTTTTATTCAGGAAAGTATCTTTTTCCCAAAAGGTTACATTTAAAACACCGCTGCACAAATACTGTGTGACATAAAATATTGCAACAATCACCATTTTATTCTCTAAATTCTCTGCTAAATATATATATATATATATATATATATTATATATATATATATATATATATATATATATATATACACTGTTTAAGGGTTCTAAGTAATTTTCTAGCAAAAAATATGGATTTTAACTTGTAAACAACTTATGCCGCGTACACACGGTCGGAATTTCCGATGGAAACAGTCGGATGGGAGCTTTTCATCGGATTTTCCGACAGTGTGTATGCCCATCGGTCTTTTTCTGTCCGAATTTCCGACGGACTTTGGATTGAAAACCTATTCTTAATTTTTTCAGACGGAAAACCTTTCTATCGGATTTTGCGATCGTGTGAATGCAATTCCGACACGCAAAATTCCGACGCATGCTCGGAAACAATTTGACGCATGCACAGAAGTATTAAGCTTCCCTTTAATAGTGCTGTCGAACGTGTTGTATGCCGCGGTGTTATTGACTGTGGGAATTTGGTGTGACCGTGTGTAGGCAAGACAGTTTGAGCAAAATTCCGTCGGAATTCTGACGGGAAAACCATCAGAGCTTTTTCCGACGAGAATTCCGACCGTGTGTACGCGGCATTAGTCATGAAAGGGATAGATTTAGAGAGTAGGTTTAATGTTAGGTTTTGGCTGAACTTCCACTTTAAGTTACAACATTAACATTTCTGTTTACTGCTATGTTTTGCATAATGGAAAACAATACACCATGTGTCTGTTTTGGCTTTTGGCCTTCCAGCAAGACATGCGTCTACATTATGTGCAATTCTCTATTGAAGAATATTTGAGTGAATATAAAAAATCTATGAAAAGAGATTGTCAAGTGGTGAATCCATCAGGTGAAAGGTTTTGAAATAATTAGTTGCATTTGCATTCCAAATGACAAGCGCGCTAACAGGAAATTCTCCCGTGATTTGGTAGCAGGTCAGGGAAGGAGGTGAAAAACCGGTATGGTGTGATGAGAAGGGCTCACTTATACTGCTGAACAAAGAATTTCTGATTGACTGCCCCTACCCCCCCGCCTGACCCCCCCCAATCTCCGTTCATCTACTAGACAGGAGTACTGACATGGTAATAATAAACTGCACAAAAGAAAAACAGAACATGATCTATGGCAAGATTCTTTTTTAATGCAATCATTGTTCTGTTTTATTTTTACCTACTAATTGTTGCTTAAATTATTTAAATTCTTTTAAAATTTATGAAACAAAAAAAAATAAAAAATTCTTCTGAACAAAAACTACCATATATACTCGAGTATAAGCCGACACGAATTTAAGCCGAGGCACCTAATTTTACCACAAAAAAAATGGGAAAACGTCTTGACTTGAGTATAAGCCTAGGGTGAGAAATGCGCAGCTACTGTAAGTGAAAAAGAGGGGTATCAGAAAGAACTCTGGACAGCCGCACACCGAAAGAAGATAATTGATGAATTTATTTAAAAAGCAGGAATCACATCAATCCACAACACGGCAAAGCAAAAAGGGGGGGCACAAAGCTGACGCGTTTCGCACTATGAGTAAGCACTACGCGTCAGCTTTGTGCCCCCCCCCTTTTTGCTTTGCCGTGTTGTGGATTGATGTGATTCCTGCTTTTTAAATAAATTCATTGAATTTTTATCTTCTTCTGGTGTGCGGCTGTCCAGAGTTCTTTCTGATACTCCAAGTCTGCTGTGTTATTAGCCAGCACCTGGGGCTCCTGAATGAATGAATGAATGAATAACTTGTATAGCGCTACAATGCGAACTGAATCGCCTCAAGGCGCTGTACTCCTAAACAGGAATAGGAACATTCGCCCTGAAGGATTATCCTGGAGCGGTGGTTATCTCTCTCTAAGTGAAAAAGAGGGTCAACAATGCCCATTTGCAGCCTCACTGTGCCCATTTGCAGCCTCACTGTGCCCATTTGCAGCCATAGGCCCCCCGAACTTCAAACTTGGTAGTTAAGGGTTCCCAAATGCCCCCTAGCTGCAGCCAAAAATGGGGGTCTCTGGACCCAAAGGGCCCCCGAAATGACATTGCTGATGGACACAGTTGACCGACTTTGGGGCCCCGTATCTAGGGGTCACCTGGGGCTAGGAACCCCAATGCAAACCCAGTGGAACTAGCACTACAACATATCCAAATTTGGTGTTCTTATCATCCTATCACGTATCTTGGGGCCACTTGGTGATAGGAACATCAAATTTGGCCCCGAGATACGGGGCCCCAAAGTCAGTCGTAAAATGTTAAGCACTTTTGTGCAGCAGAGAATGACATTTTCCGACCCGACTTTGGGGCCCCGTATCTCGGGGCCACTTGGTGCTAGGAACCCCAAATTTAGTGTGCAAACCCAGTGGAACTATCACTATACCTATCACCAAGTGGCCCACAAGATGCGGGGCCCCAAAGTCGGGTCGGAAAATGTCATTCTCAGTGCTTGACTCCAGTATAAGCCGAGGGGGGCATTTTAAGCATTTTATGCCTGATTGCATACAAATTTTAACTCTTGGGTTTTACCTCATATTATATGGTTTTGGTAAATCTGAAGGAAAAAATCTACAAAAAATTGTATGGTGTGCATCCAGCTTTAGTCCGTAGGGTTCAATATTGAGTTGGCCCACCCAGGGAGGAATGAAAGTGTTAGAAATATACCCTATATTAACAAAAGTATTGGGACAACCTTTACATGTGCATAAATCTTTAATGGCATCCCAATCCTAGTCCGTAGGGTCCAATATTGAGTTGGCCCACCCAATGCAGATATAACAGCTTCAACTCTTCTGGGAAGTCCGTCCACAAGGTTTAGGAGTGTGTCTATGGGAATCTTTGACCATTCTTCCAGAAGCGCATTTGTGAGGTCAGGCACTGAGGTGGACAAGAAGGCCTGGCTCGCAGTCTCCGCTCTAATTCATCCCAAAGGTGTTCTGTCGGGTTGAGGTCAGGACTCTCTGCAGGCCAGTCAATGTCCTCAAAACCAAACTCGTTCGTCCATGTCTTTATGGACCTTGCTTTGTGCACTGGTCCAAACCATTTGGTGGAGGGAGGATTATGGTGAGGGGTTGTTGTTCAGTGGTTGGGTTTGGCCCCTTAGTTCCAGTGAAGGGAACTCTTAAGGCGTCAGCATACCAAGACATTTTGGACAATTTCATGCCCCCAACTTTGTGGGAATAGTTTGGGGATGGCCCATTCCTGGTCCAACATGACTGCCCACCAGTGCACAAAGCAAGATCCATAAAGACATGGATGAGCGAGTTTGGAGTGGAGGAGAAAAAAAAGTAAGGATGGAACTGGGCTTTAATGAAGTACTGTAGATGCAGCCAAAAATACAATACTCATTTGCATGAACGTGCTGTGATTATGTGCAAATATACTGTAGTAATTTATTTTTTTTTTTGTTCCAAGATCTGAAAATGCAAATGAGTTCCCTTGGCAAACCTGACAACCACAATAATTAATTTTGAGTCATGGCTTGGCTCTGGGGATAAAGAGAGAGGGAGTTATGTAGAATATAACAACTCCAGCATCTCTGGTACAAGGTATTTTCCTATTGGAGCTTCAAAGGAAATCGTTGCTCTATGCACAGTGCCAATGAATGTCTACAGGGGAGAAACCCATTCACATTGGTAGGGTGGCAAGGGATGCTGAGTTTCTTGTAGTGTTGTATTACACAAACCTACCAGCAATGCAGTGCATAGGTAGAAGGAGCAGCGACAAAATACCAGCTCTGTATCTGTGACTGTTATTGGCAAAAAAAAAATACTCCAAATATTGGGTAATAGAGATTGTATTTACATAGTTAAAAGAAGGGGAATAGTACTGTGCTAAACCTAAAGTAAGTGATGAGAAAATTGCTTTCTATAACTGCTTACACCCAAACAAACAAAGTTATGCAAACATGGAAAAAATATGTGTAGCGCTAAAACACTTGAAACCTATGCATAAATACAAAGTAAAATAGATAAAAATATTGCAACAAAGTAATGTGCACAAAAACCAAGGTATGGTGAACAGTAGTAAGGCTACGGGACTAATGTCCCTCTCACTGCCGCCGGTGATCGGCTCTGTTGAAATCACATGATCAGCTGTCATTGGCTGACAGCTGATCACGTGGTAAGGGGTCGGGGGGCGCGCAGGCCACTCGTGCACAGTGTCATGGGACGTAGTCCCGGCAATGTTGATCCGCGCTGTAGCCGCCATTCGGCTATACCGCGGACCTCAGGAGGTTAAAGTTCCACTTTAAGTTCCAAAGTCAAAAAAACGAACACCACTTGCCCCTGCCCACCGCTTTACTGGTTATAAAGGCTCAGGGTGGATGATGCATTTGCAGTTTACATGCCTTAGGTGTTGATGCTCACAAAAGAAAAAAAGTAAAGTGGCTCAGCTGTATCATATAATGTGTCGGTTGAAAGTTGCTAAAGCACCAATGGCCCTTCAGACTAAAAGTTCAGGGCAAAGCTACAGGTTTACTTTAACCTATTCTGCCCCTGAGCACTGCATCTTTGCAGAAGGTCACATGCTCCCTCATACCCTGAAAGCATCAAGTATTCACTGAGGGCTCTGATGGAGCAACAGAGCTACGGGGGAATCTTGGTTAGAGTAAAGCCTCATACACACGATCGGACTGTGGACCAACTTTCCCGTGGATTTTTGTCCAAAGGGCGTTGGCCCCAAGTTGGTATTGCATACACACGGCAGGACTTTTTAGGCAACCAACACGAACGTAGTGACGTTTCAACATACTGACGACACTTCAAAAAAGGAGGTTCGATTACTCCAGCGCCACCTTTGGTCAACTTCTATATTGTTGTCTGATCTTTTGCATTGGTTCTGAGCATGCGTGTTTGTACTTTGTTTTTGTGTACACACGGTCGGACTTTGGTCCATCGGACTTTTGTTGGCAGAAAGTTGGTCCGTTCGCACAGCCAACAAAAGTCTGATGAAACCTGGAAAAAGTTGGTCCGATGGAGCATACACACGGTCGGATGTTGGTCCAAACCAGCTAATTTGCATGTTGGTTGTCAAAAAGTCTGATCGTGTGTACGGGCCTTAAGTATTATATGGTGGGATCAGGGGTTAATCTTTGAAGAGACACCAAAGAGGCACCATTAAAGGCAAAGCAACAGGTTCTCTTTAAATTTCGCAAATTCGAATTTCATGCATCATACAGTCTGATCATAAATCTTCATATATCACATACTCATCGTACCTCCTGCATTACTGTGTTTATTGTTTTCCTTCACAAAGAGAAGCTGTGATTCTAATACTGCACAGAAACACATGTTGAGACTTGTTGCAAGTAGACCTGATATGAATACAAATTAGTCAACAGCAATACCTCGTCCTGACCTTGCTTTCTTGATGGAAGCAAGACGTCCTTCCATGCGGCGCTGGATGTCATGGACAGGTTATGAGATAGCAGGTGGGAGCATTGGCTAACGAGGACGGCTGTACATTAAGACGAGGGTCACATGTTTCATATCTATTATTTAAGCTAAATTGTGTCTTAAAATTTTGAGGAAAATGTGACTTCAAGTTTGAATGTTGGCTGACTACAGAAACCAGAGAACATTTGACCAATCTGGCCACATACGTTGACGAATATGTCTGTGATAGACATGTGCAATTCGTCTTGTTTTTTTTCGTTTTTCGTTTTTTTTCGTTCGTTCGTTTTCGTACGAATGAACGAATCGTTCGAATCGAACGAATCCGATTAACGAATCATTCGAATCGAACGAATCCGAAAAACAACGGAAATCCGAAAAAAAAAAAAAAAAAAAATTAGAAACAAGGAATGTACGAATGAAGAAAATCCGAAAAACGTAAAACAGGAACAACAAAAATGAACGAAAAAAATTCGTACATTCGTAACTTTTTTTTTTTGTTGAATTGGTAATTTTCCGTGTCCCTTACAATGGTGCTGCTTAATGTGCTTCGAATGGATTCAACAAAAAAATTCGTACATTCGTAACTTTTTTTTTTCGATTCGTAACTTTTTTTTTTTCGATTCGTAACTTTTTTTTCGATTCGTAACTTTTTTTTTATTTTTCGATTCGTAATTTTCTGTGTCTCTTACAATGGCGTTGCTTAACGTGGTTCGAATGGATTGAACAAAAAAATTCATACATTCGTAACTTTTTTTTTCGATTCGTAACTTTTTTTTTTTCGATTCGGAAATTATTAAAATGTAATAATAGCATACACATTACATAAAATTATGAACCATTTTTGTACCACACCTCCATAATGGGTTTAAATCTCGCTGAACCCTCCAAAAGCTGACCAAGATACCTCAAATAGCTCTTTCTAGAAAGGTACTTTGCCAATCTGACAAGCAGAATATCTCACACTTGCCCTGCAGCGGATCCCAGGGGGAGCCCCCTCTAGTCAGGGATCCTCGCATGGGACCCTTCATATCCTTAATGCTCGGTGGAGACCAAGGAGGCGACACCCTATAGGCCCGTACACACGATCTGACTTTTTGACAACCAACATGCAAATTAGCTGTTTTGGACCAACATCTGACCGTGTGTACGCTCCATCGGACCAACTTTTTCCAGGTTTCATCAGACTTTTGTTGGCTGTGCGAACGGACCAATTTTCTGCCAACAAAAGTCCGATGGACCAAAGTCCGACCGTGTGTACACAAAACCAACAGACTTTTGTACAAACCAATGCAGAACCAATGCAAAAGATCAGACAACAATACAGAAGTTGACCAAAGGTGGCGGTAAAGAGCAGAAAAAACAAGTGATTTGGTGAAAGTTGGCTGAAAAAGTCCTGCTGTGTGTATGCAATACCAACTTGGGGCCAACGCCCTTTGGACAAAAATCCACGGTCCGATCGTGTGTATGAGGCTTAAGACTTCGTTCTCCCCCTTCTTCCCTTGCTCTTTGCTAAGCCCCCCTTCCCTTGTTATCTCCCCATCTTCTTGCTTCAACCCCCCCACCCCCCCAGATGACGACAAACTACTTATTTATCCCCATGACTACTTCAGTCCAGGTGACTGACCACTCCCCTTACTCCCCTCAACAAGACAGATGAGACCACCCCTCCATAGAGCATCTCCCCACCTAAAGCCTCATACACACGATCGGACTTTGTACAAACTTTCCCGTGGATTTTTGTACAAAGGGCGTTGGCCCCAAGTTGGTATTGCATACACACGATCAGACTTTTTAGGCAACAAACACGAACGTAGTGACGTTTCAACGTACTGACGACACTTCAAAAGAGGATGTTCAAATACTCCAGCGCCACCTTTGGTCAACTTCTGTATTGTTGTCTGATCTTTTGCATTGGTTCTGAGCATGCGTGTTTGTACTTTGTACAAAAGTCCGATGGTTTTGTGTACACACGGTCGGACTTTGCTCCATCGGACTTTTGTTGGCAGAAAGCTGGTCGGTTCGCACAGCCAACAAAAGTCTGATGAAAACTGAAAAAGTTGGTCCGATGGAGCGTACACACGGTCGGATGTTGGTCCAAAACAGCTTATTTGCATGTTTGTTGTCAAAAAGTCAGATCGTGTGTACGGGCCTTTATGAATTCAACACATCCATTCCTGCTCTGATGTTAACAGACCGACATACACATATATGATTGATACCGCCTTTACATTTATCCCTACACCCCAGGAGCTATGGTCAAGGTGGCTTTTCTACCTTATTCGGTTACAGATCTCAGATCACGGTGGGGACCTCTAGCTTTCTTAAAGTGGGGTGCTCCTTAAAAAAAAAAATGTAAAAGTCAGCAGCTACAAATACTGCAGCTGCTGACTTTTAATAATCGGACACTTACCTGTCCCGGGGTCCAGCGATGCGGGGGAACGAGACCCCCCCTTTCCCCCGCTCTGCTCGGCGGCGCCGGCATCCTTACTGTGGGCACCCGGCTGTGGCTTCACCCCCTTCTTCCCTTCTTAACGGAATTTTTTTACAAAAAACATGTAGCAGAACACATTTTGGCTTAAATTTATGACAAAATTTGATTTTATTGGATTTCTTTTAAAAAAGAAAGGAGAAAATATTGTTTTTTTTCAAAATTTCCGCTATGTTTTCGCTTATATCGCAAAAAAAAAAAAAAAAAACCGAGTCGTGAATAAATACTACCAAACTAAAGCTCTATTTGTGCGAACAAAATGATAAAAAATTCATTTGGTTACAGCATTGCATGACCGCGCAATTGTCACTGAAAGTGCGAGAGCGCTGAAAGCTGAAAATTGGTCTGGGCAGGAAGGGTGTTTAAGTGCACAGAAAGCAAGTGGTTAAAGTGGGGTGCCCCTTAAAAAAAAAAAATTTAACAGTCAGCAGCTACAAATACTGCAGCTGCTGACTTTTAATAATCGGACATTTACCTGTCCCAGGGTCCAGCGCTGCCGGGGATCGAAGCCGCCCCCTTTCCCCCGCTCTGCTCGGCGGCGCCGGCATCCTTACTGTGGGCACCCGGCTGTGGCTTCACAGCCGGGCACCCACTGTGCATGCGCAAGCGGCGCCGCACGCCGTGATACGCCGCAGTCATCTGGGACCTGTCACGTGTCCCAGATGACTGACTGCACCGAGGGGAAGTGATGTCAGTGCCCGAGCACTGAAGGAGGCAGACTACGAGGGACCCCCTAGCAACAGGCATTTAGAGGTGAGTAAAACATTTTTTTTTCCAATTATTATTATTTTTTTTATTTATTTATTTTAGGAATTTTAAGCTATTTTTTTTTCACCACTTTAAATAGCTCCTCTGCTTTGTTAGGTTTTTGTGAGTAAGGTCATATCAAGAATGTAGATGTTCATGTTGTTCAAACTCCGTATGTCTGTTTGTATAAAAACTTTGTATGATCACTTTATTCACAATAAAACTTTTACGGAAAAAAAAAAAATAAGAAAAGAAAAAAAAAAACAGCACTTTTGCTTGCACATGATTGGATGATGGAAGTCAGCAGAGCATTTGCTCATTTACTAAGCTCCGGAGCAACTGCTCTTGCACGGTGCAACTGCACTTTGCAAAGTGAACAGTCTATTTGCCTTTAAAAAATCAACCCCTTTATGTCAGCTTTATTGTCTGTACGTAGCCTAAAGAAATGGCAGCCCAAATTGTCATGCCAAAAAAAAAATCGCAGCAGCAACCGGGGCAACTAACATTTTCAAAAGGTCAGCAAAGATTGCTTCTTAAGACAGGTTTTCTTCAATGTCAAATTTGAGAATTCCTAAAAAAAGCCAGAGGCTGTATGGCCTATTATAAAATGTAACACAAAGTAGGAGGATCTTTGCAATGTAAAAAAAATAAAAAAATAAGGCAAAGTGTAGGAAGAGAATTATGGATGGTAATATGAAAAGTGGAGTTTTCCCTTAACGTGCTTGAAGAAATAGGTCAGTTATATATTGCAAGGATTTTATAGCAGGCTTCTCTATCTGCTCTGAAGATATTGAGAAAAGGTCATGACAGTGATCTTGCCGGAATGTTCAAAATGACTACCGAGAGGAATATTCTGAATTTATTATGAACACATGCTCAAGACCATTATCACAGGAAATATTTCACCCCGGTATGTAATAAATTGGGCCTTCTAAAACAGATATATCCTTAGAAGACTCCGTTAGATAGAATGCTTTACTGCAGTGGGCTTTTCAGTGATAAACTGGATAATGTAAATCCTGAAATTCGGGCTACATGTTATTTGACCTCACAAAACTGTGAGATAGATGAGCAGCCAATAACAGGAACGGGGGGGGGGGGGGGGATTTTGACCTCATATGGCTTATATCTTCAGGGCCGTCTTTAAGGCGGGACAAAAGGGCCCTGTCATTGTTGTGGGGCCCAAAGCAGCTGCCTCATACTTGCCAACTATCCCAGTTTAAATTCCCTCGTCCCTTTTTTTAGTCCCTTTAGTCCCTTGTTGTGTCCTAATATCTCAGTGTGAAGTGCTGCTACTAATGCTACCCAGCTCTGCCCTATTGTTGTGTACAGATGACTCACCTGCAGAACCTGTGTTTACATGCAAATAACCATCATTCGTGTGTAAATAACGACAGCATACATATGTAAATAACTGAGGCCGGCGGCATAGATATGTAAATAAAGGCGGCATTCATATGTATATTATTCCCCCCTGCAGTGAGGAGGATGTGCTGTAACCTATAACAACCAATCAGTGAGCAATATTACTTTACAGTAATCTATAGCAACCAATCAACAAGCAGAAATCATATGCTGTAACCTCTAGCAACTAATCAGTGAGCCTTAATGTCTGCTGTAACCTCTAGCAACCAGTCAGTAAGCAGAAATGATATGCTGTAACCTCTGGCAACCAATCGCAATCGCTGCCTGATCTGATACAGTAAACTGATTTTACGTCTAGCTGCTATTTATTGTATGTCTCAGAGCATGTAGAGAGCGAAATTGCATGGGGGGGGGGGGGGGGGGGGTTAAATAAAAGTTTTGTCCAGGGTCCACTCAATATTAAAGATGGCCCTGTATAACTTTTGCCACAGATCATAAGGAGAAATATGATTTTTTTTTTTTAGTTAGTTATATTATGTTTTGCTGATGATGGGTAAAGGTAATTTTTCATTAGTTGAAAAACAAAACAACTTGCATGGGCATTACACCCACTGCAAACCTGCAATATTGCTACCAGCAGCAGAATAATCAATATGCAGTCGCCACTTGGACGTTGTAGAACCTTGACCACAGGTGGGTAGAGGGATGAGGGTGCAGGATACTCCAAAGCAAATGCAGACACAGATTCTAAAGCAAAGTCCTTCAGTATCAGTCTTAACCTCCCTGGCGGTATTCCCGAGTCTGGCTCGGGGTGGAATTTCAGTACCATTAGCGGTAACCCCGAGCCAGACTCGGAATCGCATTGCAGGATTCAGGGGAAGTTACTTACCTTGTCCCCTGGATCCTGCGATGTCTCCCCCCCGCTGTGTGTGCAAGCTCCTCCGCTCGATTCACACAGTGCCGAGTGCAGCTGAGCTCCGTTCCCTGCGACGTTACGACGCACGGGAACGGAGATCGCGCCAAATTCAAAAAAGTAAAAACACACAAAACACATACAGTACTGTACTCTTACAGAGTACAGTACTGTATAAAAAAATTACACATCCTCTTTGTCCCTAGTGGTCTGTCCAGTGCCCTGCATGTAGTTTTATATTAAAAATAAATTTTTTTCTGCCTGGAATTTGGAGATTGTCCATAGCAAACAAAAAGTGTCCCTTTAAGTCAAAAGGGATTTTACACCAGCTAGAAAACAGCGATAATAAATTAGAATCACAATTCGTCATCAAACACTAAATCTAATGACAGCGACAATTCTGCAACTGAGAAAATTTCAGTGTTTTTGATTTGATTACATTATTGAATAATTTTTATAGTTATTTATTATATTATAATTTATGATTTTGTGTTTCAAACGTTATCATACCCGGGATGTCCACTAGACTCTGGTTTGGACAGATTTAAGTGAGTTATTCTTAAGAATTGCATGCCTAGAATATAAAACGTCAAATTTCCATGCAAAATAATTGTACCGCTTTTGGTACAAAATTCCTGACATAATCATACCGCCAGGGAGGTTAAGTAAAAGGGGGCAGCCAGCTCCCAACCACCTTGCCTGTGAACGGCTCCCAACCACCTTCCCTGTGAACAGCTCCCAACCACCTTCCCTGTGAAGAGCTCCCAACCACCTTCCCTGTGAACAAACAGCTCCCAACCACCTTCCCTGTGAAGAGCTCCCAACCACCTTCCCTGTGAACAGCTCCCAACCACCTTCCCTGTGAAGAGCTCCCAACCACCTTCCCTGTGAACAGCTCCCAACCACCTTCCCTGTGAACAGTTCCCAGCCACCTTCCCTGTGAAGAGCTCCCAACCACCTTCCCTGTGAACAGCTCCCAACCACCTTCCCTGTGAACAGCTCCCAACCACCTTCCCTGTGAACAGCTCCCAACCACCTTCCCTGTGAACAAACAGTTCCCAACCACCTTCCCTGTGAAGAGCTCCCAACCACCTTCCCTGTGAAGAGCTCCCAACCACCTTCCCTGTGAACAGCTCCCAACCACCTTCCCTGTGAACGGCTCCCAACCACCTTCCCTGTGAAGAGCTCCCAACCACCTTCCCTGTGAACGGCTCCTAACCACCTTCCCTGTGAACGGCTCCCAACCACCTTCCCTGTGAACGGCTCCCAACCACCTTCCCTGTGAACGGCTCCCAACCACCTTCCCTGTGAACAGCTCCCAACCACCTTCCCTGTGAACAGCTCCCAACCACATTCCCTGTGAACAAACAGCTCCCAACCACCTTCCCTGTGAAGAGCTCCCAACCACCTTCCCTGTGAAGAGCTCCCAACCACCTTCCCTGTGAAGAGCTCCCAACCACCTTCCCTGTGAACAGCCCCCAACCACCTTCCCTGTGAAGAGCTCCCAACCACCTTCCCTGTGAACAGCTCCCAACCACCTTCCCTGTGAACAGCTCCCAACCACCTTCCCTGTGAACAGCTCCCAACCACCTTCCCTGTGAAGAGCTCCCAACCACCTTCCCTGTGAAGAGCTCCCAACCACCTTCCCTGTGAAGAGCTCCCAACCACCTTCCCTGTGAACAGCTCCCAACCACCTTCCCTGTGAAGAGCTCCCAACCACCTTCCCTGTGAAGAGCTCCCAACCACCTTCCCTGTGAACAGCTCCCAACCACCTTCCCTGTGAACAGCTCCCAACCATCTTCCCTGTGAACAGCTCCCAACCACCTTCCCTGTGAAGAGCTCCCAACCACCTTCCCTGTGAACAGCTCCCAACCACCTTCCCTGTGAACAGCTCCCAACCATCTTCCCTGTGAACAGCTCCCAACCACCTTCCATGTGAAGAGCTCCCAACCACCTTCCCTGTGAACAGCTCCCAACCACCTTCCCTGTGAACAGCTCCCAACCACCTTCCCTGTGAACAGCTCCCAACCATCTTCCCTGTGAACAGCTCCCAACCACCTTCCATGTGAAGAGCTCCCAACCACCTTCCCTGTGAACAGCCCCCAACCACCTTCCCTGTGAACAGCTCCCAACCACCTTCCATGTGAAGAGCTCCCAACCACCTTCCCTGTGAACAGCTCCCAACCATCTTCCCTGTGAACAGCTCCCAACCATCTTCCCTGTGAACAGCTCCCAACCACCTTCCATGTGAAGAGCTCCCAACCACCTTCCCTGTGAACAGCTCCCAACCACCTTCCCTGTGAACAAACAGCTACCAACCACCTTCCCTGTGAACAAACAGCTCTCAACCACCTTCCCTGTGACACTCTTCCAGCTGAACTTCCCAGACAGTGTCTTCCAGCAGGTTTCTTTAAGTCCAAGTTCCTCCAAGCCCCTTGACCCAGCACATGCTAAGGCCTAACAGCAACAGCTCTTCAGTAACGCAGGCTGCCTTCAAGAGGGCAGAAGCCCCAGGAGAAGTGAGAGCTCTGAACAGACCCTCCCAAACATTTTATATACCCTCCAGCCACACCTTCAGGTCAACCCCCTCCCAAGGATTGTCTGAGGTCAGATAAATATTCATAGCCCAAAGATTGATCCTCCTACTCTATTTCTGAAAACGTCTTCCAGAGGCAGGCAGGAGCAATCAACCCCCAGGCTTAGGGAGACCTGACCAGACTTGGAAAATAGATTGCTGCTCAGCTGGATACAGCAGAGCCAAAAAACTAAATGAATCCAGTCTAGGTCAGGGTGCTACACAACTACCAAAAGTAGCTGAAACTGTCTTCGTATTAGCCTCCTGTAGTTCCATGCATGATAGGACTCACCCAGGAACAAGGAGGGGTAGCATTCTAAACATGCTTCTGGACTTGGTCCCAAGGCATTTATTTTACATGTTGCAGTACAAGAGCATCTCAAGGAACAGGAGAACAGGGGGATGACCTCATCTGTGTACTGCTGTTTCTCAATGTCCAATTAGAAGTTTGGTGTGGCCGGGTAACTAAGCTGTACTGCTTATCTGAAGTGTATAAACGTCAGGTCACAGCCTAAAGCTGGCCATACACGGGTCGAATTTCGAAAAAGAACTTTCTTTCGAAAATCTTATCTAAGAATTTTCGTACGAATTTCGCACCATTAGTGGGCTGCAGCAACGGCCGATTTTCGTGCGACCATCGAATTTAAAAAATCCGACACGTTGGAAATTTTTTTTAAAAAAAACTAACGATTTTCAAACCAATTATGGGAGAATCGCGCGAGAAATGTAATCGAAAAAGAAATGCGCACGTGCAAGAAAATAAAATTCCCGGAAAGAAAAGAAGATTCCCGGAAAGAAAAAGAAGATTCCCAGACACGAAAATTCTTTTCTGTAGGAACATGAGGTGAAATTGAAGGTTTGGTTGGTCGAATTTCGAAATCAATGGTGGCGCCATCCGATCACAAAATGCACGAATTTTCTGATTTTCAAAAGAAAGTTCTTTCGAAATCCGACCCGTGTATGGCCAGCTTTAACAAAATTAATTAAAATAATTAGGCAGGTTAGATATTCCACACATATGTATTCCAACTGTGTATTTAGTTCAGCGTGCAACTAAAATTTGAATGCTTTATTTTAAGACCTTGTAGATGATGTGTTGATATTTTGTTTAGGATAATAATGGTATTACCAAAACCAAGCAATTAAATTTGACCCCTCCAGTGGAAATACAGTCATAAAATAAATGAAAGCAGATTCCTGCTATGGTTGAAAATAACTCTCTCCATGTTGTAAAGATATATTAAATATACAAACTTCACAATCTGTTTGAATAGATTAAAGGTAACATTTTAATTATATTGTATCAAATCGCTTTGCAGCTGCATTTGTCCTGGTTCCAAGAAAGTTGTCAGCTCAGAAAAAAAGGTCTTCTTGGAAATGCTAATTACCCACTATTACTTTACAAATCGAGACTTTTTTGTATTCTTATTTACTCTCTTTACTCTATTACAGGCTTTATCAGATATGTAAATGGAGTGTCAACTCTTGAAAGCCTTCTAATGACTTTGTGATATTCAGCTAGTTGTTGGTTAATTGTGAGTTTATATAATTATATATAATGTCATAGTAATGTTACCATGGCCAGGAAGGCTCAATGTAGTTTAAAATAATTCTTAGTGTAGCGCCGACACTTTTTCAAAGTGCCCCGCTATGTGTAAATTTAGTTTTTGCCCAAAACTATAACTGAGTTTCGGGGTTAATTATTCTAGGTTATACTTTGGCATCAGTTTGGCTGGGCTGTATTAAGGTTACGCCTGGTCATAGGTGAGCACCTGTGACAGGCTGAGAACGCAGACTGGTTGGACGCATTGGGTACCAATCTTTCTCCGGAGCCAATCAGTGGGCGCGTCTGGCCCTGTGGTGTATTCCGGGAAGGGGTACTTAAGGGGCTGAAGTCACGTGGTAGAAGAGTTTCGGAGCAGAGTTACGTTCCTGGTTCCGGACCAGACCAGCCCCAGTCCAGGAGTGTCCGCTGACTCCATGGTCCTGGTCCTCCTGACCATCCCCAGAGGCCCTCATGCCATGGGGTGCAGATCCATCCGTTTCCGAGCCTCGGAACTGGCTAGTTTGAGGCGCAGTAACTGAAGGAGGATTCTAAGGTGTTACGGTGGCATCTCAGGATTGGAGAGGCCCAGCAACTCTACATGCGACCAGGGGAGGACTCTTCGTAGGAGGGCCACGCACCGCTGGTTGCTCGGTAAGAGCCTGGAAGCTGAGCTGTAAGGACACTAATTTGAATCTGCATTTCATACGGTATCGCCGGGTCGGCTGCAAGATACAGGTGCTGTAATAAAAAGTTCCTAACCTATACTTCAGTTACAACTCAAGTTTCTGAGAGAGACTTTTGCAAGTTCACTTAAGTTTCACAACCAAGTCTGTGGCAGGGACTTTGCTAATTCCGAATCACTTGTTGGCTGCTAAATCTACAAACAAGGGTTTATCCAACAGTCGAGTTATCCAGTTGCGAGTGGCTACTCCCTGGATCATTTAGAGAGAGACATTTACTGAATGTCAGCAGTTCTAAAGTGCCTGAGCTTCATCACCCATACCCTCTATTCCCAACTGAGAGAATATGTGTTATGTTTTATCGTTTTACGCAAATAAAAATCCTAACCAGGAATTCAGGTGTCAGTCTCTGCAATTACTGGGTATAAACCCTGGGAACCCCTAGACGAGAACGACGAGCTACGAGGAGGAGGTAATCGGTAAGCCCGGAAATGCATAGCCGCCCCGCAGGGGTTTTTGGCGCTACATTAGGAATAAGCATTAAGGATATCCTAGACCAGCCTTCCTCAAGCAGGGTTCTATGGAACCCAAAGGTTCTTCCAGGGGTTGCTAGGGGGCACCATGAGCAATGGTAGAAAGATGGCGCCTGCATAGAGCCAAGGTCAATGTCACTGGGCAGAGCCAGTGTCCTGGAATCATTTTGCTGTCTTTAAGGATGGCTTCCCAGCTGCTAGCACAGCACACTGGTTGCAAGTTGGGTTTGGTGCTGAATCTTGATGCTGATTTTTTTTTGAGGGTTAGGAGTTTTTCTTGGAGGATAGTCCAATGCTTTTGGTGAGCAAAGTAGATTTGAAGCTCTAAAGTTAGTGTTGGGGGTTAAGCTTTAGGTGCTAAACTTAGTGGTTGGGGATGAACTTCGACACGTTAAGTAATAAGTTAGGATGAAAGAAAAAGTGTTAAAGTCCAACTCTAGGTAATAAAAAAAAAATCTACCCTTGCAATGACCCCTGCACAATGCAAGAATTAAATGCTTATTTTGTCTAGAGGTTATAAGAGAAGGCATTGTTACTTATCCTATCCACCTATCTGGCTGGCTCCAGCACTGTCCTCTTCTCCCCAGAGCTCCAGTCTGTGGGCATACCCTCTGCGTGACTGCATACAAAACAGAAATTAAACTGGCATTGTATGTGGTAGGGGTGAGCATGCAAACATGACAAGGAGTGGCTCAGAAAGGAGGCGGGACTGGTCACACTACTTGAGGGACCTTGCATGGAATAAGGTTTACTCCTTAATTCAGCACCCCTAGACATAACAAGCGTTTTTATTCTTGCAGTCCAGGGGCGGGGTCACTATAAGGGTAGATTTTTTTTTTCTAATTTCTTTAGTTGAGCTTTAATTCTAATTTACAGGGTTAGGATAGGGGTGAAATTTAAAGGGGTTGTAAAGGCAAAAGGTTTTTTATCTTAATGCATTCTATGCATTAAGATAAAAAAGCCTTCTGTGTGCAGCAGCCTCCCTAACACTTACGTCCACGAGTCGTCTCAGCCATCCGAGATTCTCCCTCGTAATTGGCTGAGACGCAGCAGCGGTGCCATTGGCTGTCACTCCTGTCAATCAAAGTCAATTAGCCAATCAGGGGAGAGAGGGGGCAGGGTCGGGTCGGGGCTCCCTGTCTGAATGGACACAGGGAGCTGTGACTCGGCTTGGGTGCCCCCATAGCAAGCTGCTTGCTGTGGAGGGACACTGAACATAAGGGAGGGGCTAGGATCACAGAAGAGGGACCCGAGAAGAGGAGGATCCTGGCTGCTCTGTGCAAATCCACTAACATGTTTGTTATTTTTATGGGGAAAAAAAACAAGACTTTACAATCACTTTAAGATCAAGTGTAATGCCCCGTACACACGGTCGGAAATTCCGACCACAAAAGCCGGATTTTTTCCGACACTGGTGTTGCATACACACGGTCGGACAAAGTTGTCGGAAAATCCGATCATTCTGAATGTGGTGACGTTCGTTGCGTACGACGGAACTACATAGAGGCTAGTAGCCAATAGCTTTGGTCTTCTAATGTGATCTGAGCATGCGTGGCACTTTGTCCGTCGGAATTCGCTACACACGATCGGAAAAAGTCCGATCGGACTTTGTTGTCGGAAAATTTGAGAGCAGGATCTCAAATTTTTTCCGTCGGAATTTCCGATGGAAAAAGTCAGATGGAGCCCACACACGGTCGGATTTTCCGACAACATGGTCCGATAGGACATTTTCCGGCGGAAATTCTGACCGTGTGTACGGGGCATAAGGCTTAGATTAAGGGTTACATTTCAGGGTTGGGTTAAGGGTTAAGTGTATGTAAATCCTTACATTAAACTTCTGTCTGCTTCCCTTTCCTCTGTTAAATATACCATTAAAAACATTTTGTTATATTTATTTGAAAAATGCAAAGTAATATCTGTTGATCTTGTCAAAATGTAGAACTGTCCTGTGCTTACTTCCTGTGTTATTTCAAGCAGCCAAATTAGCCCTCTAAATTCTTATCTTTAGGCTAAAACATAATTAACAACTTTAACCACTTCAGCCCTGGAAGATTTGACTGCTGAATGACCAAGCCATTTTTTGCGATTTGGCACTGCGCCGCTTTAACTGACAATTGCGCGGCCGTGCGACGTTGCACCCAAACAAAATTGAGGTCCTTTTTTCCCCCACAAATAGAGCTTTCTTTTGGTGGTATTTGATCGCCTCTGCGGGTTTTATTTTTTGCGCTATAAACAAAAAAAACAGTGACAATTTTGAAAAAAAAAAAAAACACAATATTTTGTACTTTTTGCTATAATAAATATCCCCATTTTTTTTTTTTAAAAAGCTAATTTTTTCTCAGTTTAGGTCGATATGTATTCTACGTATATTTGGTAAAAAAAAATTGCAATAAGCGTATATTGATTGGTTTGCGCAAAAGTTATAGCGTCTACAAAATAGGGTATAGATTTATAGCATTTTTATTATTATTATTTTTTTTACTAGTAATGGCGGCGATCAGTGATTTTTATCGTGACTGCGACATTATGGCGGACACATCGGACACTTTTGACACATTTTTGGGACCATTGGCATTTATACAGCGATCAGTGCTATAAAAATGCACTGATTACTGTAAAAAATGTCACTGGCAGTGAAGGGGTTAACACTAGGGGGCGATCAAGGGGTTAACTGTGTTCCCTGCTACGTGTTTCTAACTGTAGGGGGAGGGGACTGACTAGAGGAAGTGACAGATTGTGGTTCCTAGCTAATAGGAACACACGATCTGTCACTCCTCTCACAACAGAACAGGGAAGTGTGTGTTTACATACACACGTCCCTGTTCTGTCTCTGGTGCTCGCTATAGCTCGTGGCTGGCGGTCATCGTGACCGTCGGCCACGGGCATCGGTATCCCCCCACTGTGCAGCCATTTCCGTAATCAATTATTGCAAACTTGTGAAGTTACTGAAAGGTCCACTTTAAATGTAAGTTTAGGATTGAGGTTAAGTTTTACTGTTCAGATGGGGGGGGGGGGGGCTGGGGGAATACATTCATTCCCACTTGTCCTCGCCATTTTAAACCATTGGACCAAAGGGATTGAATTTTACTGCCCCTCCCCTTTCAAAACAAGTCTCTGGACAGAATTATTTTACCAGGTCTTTACTGAAAACAAAACTGTTTGAATTACCCCACCATACGTAACTTTCCTACAGCACGCATTTAGGAAGAATACAGATAATACTGTCTGCCACTAGAGGGAGAACCTATAGATCTCCACATGAATTATGATGATGAAAACATGGCACAGGAGACATGCAAAAAGGTAAAAGGATGTCCAAGTTTCTTTCAGGAGCATCTCCCAATAATAACAAGGAATGAGAAGCCTCTTAACCACATGCCGACCGGGCCATAGCCGAAAGACGGCTACAGTGCGGTCGGCTTATTCTGGGTGGATGTCCTACGGACATCCTCCCAGAAACTTGCTCCCCTGGGGGCGCGCACTCGGGGAACATCCCTGACCGCCGGGTCCTCGCATCACGGATCACGGTGAACGGCCGCTGATATCGACCGTTTACCACGTGATCGCTCCGTCAAATGACGGAGCGATCACATGTACACAAACTGGCGTCACGTCATGACGCCGGTTCCTCCCTCCCCTCTCTGTACCGATCAGTACAGTGAGAGGGGATAAGCGGAGAGGGGGGGAGACGGGACCAGCGATGTGGGCTGGATGTGTAGTGCCCACAGCGCTGGTCAGTGACAGCTACACTGCCACCACTGTGCAATACTCTGCCAACACTGTGCAATGCTCTGCCAACATTGTGCAATGCTCTGCCACCACTGTGCAATGCTCTGCCAACACTGTGCAATGCTCTGCCAACATTGTGCAATGCTCTGCCACCACTGTGCAATACTCTGCAACCACTGTGAAATGTTCTACCAATACTGTGCAACACTGCAATACTCGCCAATACTCTGCCAATACTCTGCCAATCATTTTTAATAGAAACAAAGAATTTTTATTTATTTTTTTTACCGAATTTTCTGTATTTTTTGATTTATAGCGCAAAAAATAAAAAACCCAGCGGTAATTAACCACTTCACCCCCGGACCAATTGGCAGCCAAAGGACCAGGCCCCTTTTTGCAATTCGGCACTGCGTCGCTTTAACTAACAATTGCGCGGTCATGCGACGTGGCTCCAAAACAAAATTGGCGTCCTTTTTTTCCCACAAATAGAGCTTTCTTTTGGTGGTATTTGATCGCCCCTGCGGTTTTTATTTTTTGCGCTATAAACAAAAATAGAGCGACAATTTTGAAAAAAATGCAATATTTTTTACTTTTTGCTATAATAAATATCCCCAAAAAATATATAAAAAAAACATTTTTTTTCCTCAGTTTAGGCCGATACGTATTCTTCTACATATTTTTGGTAAAAAAAATCGCAATTAGCGATTATTGATTAGTTTGCGCAAAAGTTATAGCGTTTACAAAATAGGGGATAGTTTTATAGCATTTTTATTAATATTTTTTTTTTATTAGTAATGGCGGCGATCAGCGATTTTTATTGTGACTGCGACATTTTGGCGGACACATCGGACATTTTTGACACATTTTTGGGACATTTGTCATTTATACAGCAATCACTGCTATTTAAATAGCACTGATTCCTATGTAAATGACAGTTGTAGTTAGGGGGTTAACCACTAGGGGGCGGGGAGGAGTCAGTGTGACGTGTTGTGTTTTTTTTTTACAGTAGGGGGGCGTGGCTGTACGTCTGACGTCATTGATCGGCGTTCCCGATGACAGGGAACCGCCGATCACTGACAGTCAGTGTAGGAAGCGTGGGGAGAGGTTTGTTTACATAGACCTCTCCCCGTTCTTCAGCTCCGTAACCGATCGCGGGATACCAGCGGCGATCGGGCAGGCAAATTAAAGGGGACGTACAGGTACATGCTTTTGCCTGCCCGTGCCATTGTGTTGACGTATATCTACATGAGGCGGTCGGGAAGCGGTTAAATACCACCAAAAGAAAGCTCTATTTGTGTGAAAAAAAGGACACAAAATTAATTTGGGTACAGTGTTGCATGACTGAGTAATTGTCATTCAAAGTGTGAGAGCACCGAAAGCTGAAAACTGGTCTGGTTAGGAAGGGGGTTTAAGTGCCCAGTGGGTAAGTGGTTAAACAGATTTGTGTTTCCTTTTACCCACTGCCCTAATCTGACATTCAGAATTATTCCCTTAATATGCACACTGCAGTTCTGGCAGCAGGCAGGGGGTGAACTGTGCCAGATTTCGCAGTGTTTATTCTATGAATGATTATTTTGGATGTGCATTTTTCTAGTGTAATCGTTAGCGCAAATTCTTCCCTAATATAACAGTATTCTAGCCAAAGCCATCAAAGTAGTCTTGTCTGTGACACTTTACACTAATATATCATCCGGTTTGTCGTACAGCCGACTCTTTGATGAATTGTACCTATAAATCACCCAAGTAGATTTACTGGTAAAGGAATTATCTGTTTAACAGGGCCCCAAAGGCAGACTTTATTACAATTACACGACTACATACAGGAATCCTGGACAACACACGACTGTGCTGGAAGATAAGCTATAGAGGACACTTTCACCAAACCGAGTTGACCTCTTGTTGAAAAAAATAAATACATTGCATGAATCTTTAGGACACATACCAAGGACTTGCATATCAAGTAAAAAAATTTCCCTTTTTAACCATGCATAAAAATAATACAGCTTCTCACTTATTTCCTAGGCCTGCAGCTTATCTCCATGCAGCCTCCAGCCTATAAGCTACTAGCATGGCCATGCATGGTATGGTCAGTGCGGCTGTGTCCATGCTGGTGGTGACGCCAACCCTGAGCTGTCTTTCTCCTGTATGCCTAAACTAGTATTTGTTTCCACCACTGTATGTCGTGCATAGCAGGTACTCCCAACTGAAACGTAATTGATCACTAGTGAATGGGTAGGCTAAATGCGCACTGATGTCATTGATCACTAGTGAATGGATATGCTGCATGGCTTTTGTTGTCATTGATAACTAGTGAATGAATAGGCTACATGCTTACTGATTTCATTGATCACTAGTGAATTGATTGGGTACTCGCGCACTAATTCCATTGATCACTAGTGAATGGATAGGCTCCATGCTTACTTATGCCATTGATCACTAGTGAATTGATTGGCTACATGCACATTGATGTCATTGATCACTAGTGAATGGACATGCTGCATGGCTTTTGTTGTCATTGATAACTAGTGGATGAATAGGCTACATGCTTACTGATGCCATTGATCACTAGTGAATAGATTGGCTACATGCACACTGATTCCATTTATCACTAGTGAATGGATAGGCTCCATGCTTACTTATGCCATTGATCACTAATGAATGGATAGGCTCCATGCTTACCTATGCCATTGATCACTAGTGAATGGATTTGCTACATGCACATTGATGCCATTGATCACTAGTGAATAGATTGGCTACATGTGCACTGATGTCATTGATCACTAGTGAATGGATATGCTGCATGGCTTGTGTTGTCATTGATAACTAGTGGATGAATAGGCTACATGCTTACTGATTCCATTGATCACTAGTGAATGGATAGGCTCCATGCTTACTTATGCCATTGATCACTAGTGAATGGATTGGCTACATGCACATTGATGCCATAGATCACTAGTGAATAGATTAGCTACATGTGCACTGATTCCATTGATCACTAGTGAATGGATAGGCTCCATGCTTACTTATGCCATTGATCACTAGTGAATTGATTGGCTACATGCACATTGATGTCATTGATCACTAGTGAATGGACATGCTGCATGGCTTTTGTTGTCATTGATAACTAGTGGATGAATAGGCTACATGCTTACTGATGTCATTGATCACTAGTGAATAGATTGGCTACATGCACACTGATTCCATTTATCACTAGTGAATGGATAGGCTCCATGCTTACTTATGCCATTGATCACTAGTGAATGGATAGGCTCCATGCTTACTTATGCCATTGACCACTAGTGAATGGATTGGCTAGATGCTTACTGATATAATTGATCACTAGTAAATTGATATGTACATGCTTACGGATGTCATTGATCACTAGTGAATGGATATGCTGCATGGCTTTTGTTGTCATTGATAACTAGTGAATGAATAGGCTACATGCTTACTGATGCCATTGATCACTAGTGAATGGATTAGCTACATGCGCATTGATGCCATTGATCACTAGTGAATGGATTAGCTACATGCGCATTGATGCCATTGATCACTAGTGAATAGATTGGCTACATGCACACTGATTCCATTTATCACTAGTGAATGGATAGGCTCCATGCTTACTAATGCCATTGATCACTAATGAATGGATAGGCTCCATGCTTACTTATGCCATTGATCACTAGTGAATGGATTGGCTACATGCACATTGATGCCATTGATCACTAGTGAATAGATTGGCTACATGTGCACTGATGTCATTGATCACTAGTGAATGGATATGCTGCATGGCTTGTGTTGTCATTGATAACTAGTGGATGAATAGGCTACATGCTTACTGATTCCATTGATCACTAGTGAATGGATAGGCTCCATGCTTACTTATGCCATTGATCACTAGTGAATGGATTGGCTACATGCACATTGATGCCATTGATCACTAGTGAATTGATTGGTTACATGCACATTGATGCCATTGATCACTAGTGAATAGATTGGTTACATGCGCACTGATGTCATTGATCACTAGTTAGTGGATTGGCTACATGCTTATTGATATCATTGATCACTAGTGAATGGATGGGCTACATGCTTACTGATATAATTGATCACTATTGAATGGATTGGCTACATGCTTACTGATATAATTGACCACTAGTAAATGGATATGTACATGCTTACGGATGTCATTGATCACTAGTGAATGGATTGGGTACATGCTTACTAATATCATTGATCCCTAGTGAATGGAAAGTCTACATGTTCATCACTACTCTCGAGGTAAATATTTGGCGATATCAGTTACGTCTATCCTGCCTAATGAATGGATAGATTTCACTCCCAGTGTAGTATTTTAGTCCATAATACAACATTATTGATTATTACAATACTTGTAGACTTTGAGCTGGGAGACATTTGACACCTGCCCGGAACAAGAAGAGAATTGCCAGTCAGCTATTGTATTGTGAAGATGTAGAATTATTGGATGTAATGCGATTTTGTCAAACTCTGTGACAAGTGGCATGGAATGGTGATTTCTTACAAGTTTCGCACTACAATGGACAGAGATTGAAATCACATGGAGCTTGTTTAAGCTGGCCAAGGATCATGGTGTACATCACAATGAAAATAGAAGGAGCATTAAAGTGGAAACTGTGCAGAAGTCCTGAACCACAACGATTCCCATGTCTGCTTATCTTTTATCTTGCAAGAAAGCTGTGTGATAGAATAATAAACAAAAAGAATTGGCGTTTTCCTTTGAGAAGCGCAAGATATAGGCTGCCAAAGCCATGTGGGTGCAGCTTACCTTAAAGGCTAAGTTCACCTTTTTCAGAAAGTAGCTTATGCAATTCAGGGGCCCCCCGAAGATATTAAAAATGTGCAGCTTTGGAAATGTCCATTCATTTTATTGTCCGGTAGGCCATTTGGGCCCCTCTGCAAGCCTGGCTGGAAAACTCCCACTTAGCAATCCCGCTCCCTGCCTTGTTGATAGGACGTGAAAAAAGCATTATGCCGTCTACACACGTCAGCACTTTCACAGAAACGATTCTGCTCTTCCTGATACTCCCCCTTGTGACTGACCAATGCTCTGTAGTAACGGCAATCGAGATCGAGGCTTGGTTATGACGCTATGGCGCATGCACAAGATTTCGGCAGGGATACGAACTAAGGGCGGAAATGACGTCCGCATCGGCTTCAGAAAACAGCACTTAAAATGGCGCGGACGAGACCCGGAAGATAGTGAAAATTAAAACTTACAAAAAAAGGTACTTCTAGTGCTAGTTTTGCAATTATTAATATATATTATGCTTGGATATTTTAACAAACCTAAAAATATTTGAAAAATATAATTTTTTTGGCGGGGTTTACTTCCTCTTTAACCACTTTCAGCCCGGACCAATTTGCAGCCAAAGGACCGGGCCCCTTTTTGCGATTCGGCACTGCGTCGCTTTAACTGACAATTGCGCGGTCGTGTGACGTGGCTCCCAAACAAAGTTGACGTCCTTTTTTTCCCACAAATAGAGCTTTCTTTTGGTGGTATTTCATCGCCCCTGCGGTTTTTATTTTTTGCGCTGTAAACCAAAAAGAGCGACAATTTTGAAAAAAAACGCATTCTTCTTTATTTTTTGCTATAATAAATATCCCCCAAAATATATATAAATTTTTTTTTTTTTCAGTTTAGGCCGATACGTATTCTTCTACATATTTTTGGTAAAAAAAATCGCAATAAGCGATTATTGATCGGTTTGTGCAGAATTTATAGCGTTTACAAGATAGGGGATAGTTTTATATCATTTTTATTAATATTTTTTTTATTAGTGATGCCGGCGATCAGCGATTTTTATTGTGACTGCGACATTATGGCGGGCACATCGGACATTTTTGACACATTTTTGGGATCATTGTCATTTATACAGCAATCAATGCTATTTAAATGCATTGATTCCTGTATAAATGACACATGCAGTGAAGGGGTTAACCACTAGGGGCGTGTTTCTTACTGGGGGGGGGCGTGGCTGTCAGCTAGTGAATGCTGATCTCTGCTCCAATCACAGGGAGCAGAGATCGGCGTCACTAGTTGCTAGGCAGAACGGGGAGATGCTGTTTATTTCCGCATCTCCCCGTTCAGCCTTCCCGTGAGACGATCGCGGGTGTCCCCCGCGGCGATCGAGTCCGCGGGACCCGCGACCGGCCTCACGGGGGTCCCGACTGGCACGGCGGCATCTTAAAGGGGACGTATATATACGCCCTTATGCCTGTCCGTGCCATTCTGCCGACGTATATCGTCGTGCGCCGGTCGGGAAGCGGTTAACATATAAGAGAAAAAGCTATAGAAGAGCTTGGGAGTATCAGTTCATGTAATCTTAGAAGATCCACTCAATGCCAAGGGGCAGTTCCGAAAGAAAAGAACATTTTTGATTTGTTTAAAAAGGATATAAAACAAGTGATACTAGTGTAGCATTGTCCCCGAATACATCACTAACTAGCCACATCTAGAATATAGCAAATCATTTTTTCAAACACAGCTCAGGTAATAAAGGGGATAGAAAAATCTTACTTACAGTGAAAGGTTGGAGAAATGAAGCATGAGTTAAAACATTTCTCAATAGTGATATAAGTTATAAGCTTAAATATTCAAGGCCAATATAAACAATTGGCAACTGAGCCTTTTATCTCAAGGACAATGGTACATCAGTTGTGTGTGCTGAACAAAAAATAAATAAAAAAACGTTACCATCCATTTATGACAAGTTGTTTTCCATTAAAGGAGTTTATGCTGCAGTATGGCATGAAGTAGTAATGGGAAAATCAATAATGATATTTTAAAAAGGATGGGATGATTTTCTTACAACTACTGTTAACCACAGTTATATTTAAAGGATAATGGTGAACCAATATGATCAAGGGTATTGATCATCAAAATGATCTTGTAAGGTTGGAAAGAAATGTTTAGCTTCCTCTGTATGGCCATATTCACTGTTTCATAGAATAAATAGCGAAACTGTTTTTAGGGACTTTAAATGAAGGTATGGCCTGGTAAGGTCAGTTCTTCCATCCCTTGGGACTTTAGATGAAATTGTGACCTGGTAAAGTCACACATTTCCATCCCTATTATGGTCAAAAATGGGGGGAGAGAGCAATGGGGCGGGACTTTAAATGAGGCACGTGGTAGCAAAAGAATAACTTGGTGAACATAATTGGAGTTTTATTGGTTGCCATAGGATACAGGTCAAGTACATTGAATAAAGACATATTGAGGTAATGCATAGGTAATACAGTACATGTCGGTCATAACATGAAATTCGCATAAAACAGCAAACATAAGGACACCAAGGACATAAGGATAAAATTGTAATTTTGATAATGCCTGCAGAGACTTGGGCCTCTTGGATCTTTGAGTGAGGTAAAAAGTTAGCTAACAAAGCTATATGGGTATTGGTAGATAGCAAGGCGTATGGCAGCTCTACGCGTTTCGTGGCTGGAGGGCCACTCGTCAGGAGCCAGCACTTTATGTTTCTAAGAATAGAAATATTTGACATTAACTTGAATAATAAAATAAATGTGACTATGGGCAGGGGTCAGAGGTAAAACTAGAGACTCCCGTACCAATTGCAATCAGGCTTACTCGAGTTATCAAGGTGGTGGTGTGGTGTCGGGCAACACTGGCCATTCGAACTGTAATCCCCACCAGGAGCCACGGCGGGCAGGCCAGCAGGGGCGCCCCACAGGCACCAGCCAGGGCGGGCAAGGAACCAAGGCAACCTGGGTGTAAAGTGAAGTGAAATGTAAGGTGAACCAAGGTATTCACATGTGGAAGGTACAGGGTGTAAGGGAGTAAAAGAGGGGAATGGAGGGTGGAGGGGGGAGGGAAGTGATAGTGAAAACAAACACCGGGAAGATTAGTGGGGTAGTGAATTGAAATAAGGCTGACACTGAGAAGGTTGGTGAGGTAAAGGGATGAAGTGAAGACAAGGTTGTACCGGTGAAGAAGGAAAGTGAAGGGTGGAACAGAAAACGGATACGAAGGTGACTGATTACCTGAGATGGAGACCAAGTGATCGAAGAGAAAAAGAATCTAAGCTGTGTTGTAAACCAGTGTGGATAGGAGCCTCGTGTTCCAAACACCGCTCGGACCGGGCTTATAAAAGTGTTACCGCAGGGCCGCCCACCGGCGTCACAACAAGGGGAGGGGCAGAACACGGCCGGACAGAAGGGGTTGGCTTTCTTCAGACAAATTTGCAGAATTTGGGAAAAGCTAAACTAGATGGAAAAAAAAAAACGGATTATATAAGTTAAAACCTACATAAGGAGTTCATTTGAAGGGAGCCCTTCTTTATAGAAAGGGGCGCCAACCCAGTGTGTTTCTCAGAGAGACTATTATCAAAGTATTTCAAAATTGTTGACTAGAGTGGTAGTTCCAAAGTAATCAATATATGTATGGTACCATCGTCCCAAAATGAATTAAAATGTAAAGAAGTTTGGAGATACGGGACTGTCCAGGGTACGTGAATATTAAAGAGAGTTTTCATTTATATTATAAAAATATATATATTTATTTAGAAAAGACATAGTTATAAAACCAAAATAATAAATGATTTTGTGCACAACACGATATACATTAGAGTTCAAGGTCCATGCATACAGCCTCTAATGAACAAAATAAAGATATACTAAGGTTGAATGCACAAAATATGATCGTCCATTTATTCAACATGTTTCGCCGATGTGGCTTCTTCAGGAAAAGGACGTAAAATGTATGTTTGAGATGATGAAGATATAATTCGTTCTAAGTATGCATATAAAAACAAATAAAGACATAATTAGTATAATGCATTGTATAGCTACGGTTTTTGCAGATACATAATCATATCTGATCAGATCTAATCTGATGAGGCTCTTTGGGGAACTTTTTCTTTGTCTTTATTGGAACCTGGTGATGCTCATGTCCTTTATTTTTGGAGGTAGGAGGATGTATGTGCTTTATGGGTCCCAGCGGGAAAATGTCTGCCAATTATGTGAGATATATGATTATGTATCTGCAAAAACCGTAGCTATACAATGCATTATACTAATTATTTCTTTATTTGTTTTTATATGCATACTTAGAACGAATTATATCTTCATCATCTCAAACATACATTTTACGTCCTTTTCCTGAAGAAGCCACATCGGCGAAACATGTCAAATAAATGGACGATCATATTTTGTGCATTCAACCTTAGTATATCTTTATTTTGTTCATTAGAGGCTGTATGCATGGACCTTGAACTATAATGTATATCATGTTGTGCACAAAATCATTTATTATTTTGTCTTTTCTAAATAAATATATATATTCTTATAATATAAATGAAAACTCTCTTTAATATTCACGTACCCTGGACAGTCCCGTATCTCCAAACTTCTTTACACTATTATCAAAGTACATAGTATTCTAGATTGTCCAGCAAATGGGAATACCATGGCAGGGTGAATGAATGCCGAAAATTCGTACATTCGTACGAATCCGAAATACAAATTTTTATGTATACGAATTCTGTACGAAATATCGTTTACAAATTTCGGA
Source organism: Lithobates sylvaticus (assembly GCA_028564925.1). NCBI lineage: Eukaryota > Metazoa > Chordata > Amphibia > Anura > Ranidae > Lithobates > Lithobates sylvaticus. Next base: position 51,464,799 of record CM053038.1, read on the forward strand.
TCCAAATTCAAAACGAACATTCGTAATTGTTACGATAAGTTAACGAACCTAAAAGTTAAAACCCCAGGAAGTCGGCACAGGGATGGTGGGAACCCTACGGGAATTTCTATGCTTACGAATTTTATACGAAATACGAAATTTCGGATCCAAATTAACAAAATTGTGACTGGAGCGCGAGGCCCCGCTCCTCTCTCCTATTAGCCCGGCGGCTGAGGGAGGAGGGAGCCCCACGGTGACGTCACGGCCACATCGCGCCGCGGCGTACTTCCGGAAGTGGGAAATCCGAATCAAGCAGAAGAGCAGCACTGGCTATTGAACTTAATTTTTCTCGGCTCGTCGTACGTGTTGCACCGCGTTCTTGACGCTCGGAATTTCAGACCAAATTTGTGCGACCTTGTTTATGCAAGACAAATTTGAGCCAACATCCGTCGGGAAAAAAAACATGGGATTTTGTTGTCGGAATGTGCGATCGTGTGCATTAGGCTTTCTTTAGGTCATTTCTATAAAGCAAAAGTCTATTAACTCCAAGCTTTTTGTATGTTTTTTTTTCACCCTGTTATAAGCTTCACCAAATCACCGTGGACACTTTCTTAAGCCCCATACACACGCTCGGATTATCCGAGGACCAGGTCCGTCGGATCATGTCCGTCGTACTTTGTCCAATGTTGGTTTTGCGTACACACGGTCGGACAACGTTGTCGGAAAATCCGATCATTCTGAACGTGGTGACGTTCGTTGCGTACGACGGGACTACGTAGAGGCTAGTAGCCAATAGCTTTGGTCTTGTAATGTGATCTGAGCATGCGTAGCACTTTGTCCGTCGGAATTCGCTACACACGATCGGATTTGGTGTGATCGGACTTTGTTGTCAAAAAATCTATCCAGCAGGAGATAGGACTTTGTCCGTCGGACAATCCGATGGAAACTGTCCGATGGTGCCTACACACGGTCGGAATTTCCGACAACATTGTCCGATAGGACAGAATCCATCGGAAAATCCGACCGTGTGTATGGGGCTTTAGTGTAACAAACGGGCTGTGTAGTAGCTAGGACAATTTTTGGTGATCACGGATTCTTTTGTCTGTGGGTTTTTAGGAGGTTTTATTTTTATTTTACCCAGTACTATACACAATAGCCAGCCAGCTAAAATTGGACTGTGAATACTTTCCGTCACACAATGTGACCTAAATCCTTCTATTGTCAACTAGAAAATTGTCGGTTTTGTTATAATTGCTGTAAATATTGATGTAACTTGGATAACTTGCATCCATGAGAAGCATAGTGAAGGCTTCCTGAATAAAAAAGTATTGTAGTCTTTGTACTTTTTTTTTATATTATTTTGGAGTAGAATTATTTTCAGTGAAAGGAAGCAAAGATCTCTCTTCGGTGTCTTCTTTATGTCACTGATAAATGTCTGGGGTTGTCTGCTGTCCCTAACAGACAGAAAGGCACCCGCTGCTAACAACAAAAAAAAAATGTGTGCCTGTCACAGCTGGAATCTGGAGTGGCTGAGCCTTGGAGAATAGCAACCAGCTTATTAAAGAGAACCAGTCACAACTGGACATGAACAGTAATGCCACGTACACACGGACTTTTCGGACGGACTATCCGGCGGACAATCCGCCTGGAATTTCCAGCGGAGGTCCGCCGGACTTTCCGAATGTGTGGACTTGCCCACACACGCCTGGACTTTTCTGGCGGACTAGATCCGGCGGACAATCCGCCTGACTTTTACACGGAGTAAAGTCCGTTCATTTAGAATGTGACTCCAGGTAGACGGGACTAGCGAAGGAAGTCAATGCTGCCCCCTTATGATGTCACAGTCCTGGAAGATGCTAGGACTGTGACATCATAAAGGGGCGGGGTCACCATGTGACATGAGGCACGCGGCCTGGTACGGCTCCGGTGGGGGGCGCTCGCTCGTCCCCACCCCCTTTTCTGACCGGCCGGGCTGCGTGCTCGCATAAGGGTCTGATATGGATTTGGGGGGCCCCCCACGCCATTTTTTCGGCGTAGAGATTCCCCTTTAAATCCATACCAGGTGACGGGGCTAGCAAGGTGTCAATCTTGCCAATCGAGGCGGCGACTTGACTTCCTTCCCTAGTCCCATCTACCTGGAGTCACGTTATAAATGAACGGACTTTACTCTGTGTATCGGCAAGTCCGTTCATTTCAAATGTCCAGCGGACTAGCACACAGGCGGCCGGATTGTCCGCCGGACTGCCGAGTCCGGCGGATAATTTTGAGTCAAAACTTCTTTCTAAGTCCGCCGGACTTTTGGGAAGAAAAAGTCCGCCGGAGCCCACACACGGTCGGATTGTCCAGCGGATTCTAGTACGGCGGACAAATCCGCCGGATGGTCTGATCGTGTGTACGGGGCATTACAGGTGCTGTCTGGTCAGACTTAAAAGTTAAACCAAACCCCGTTCATTAGGCACCCTCTAGCACACTGGTTCTCAACTCCTGTCCTCAGGATCCACTAACAGGCCAGGTTTGCAAGATACATATGAAATACATCACAGGTGATATCATTTGCTGCTCAGTGATTTACGTATTCTAGTCTACATTTCCCCAAGGTAATACTTAAAATCTGGCCTGTTAATGGGTCCTGAGGACACGAGTTGAGAACCACTGCTGTAGGACCTAAACATACCCCCCCCCCCCCCACCAATGGTTGTGCTGTTGATCTTAATGGTAAATATTGTGTTTTTTTTTCAAAATTTACGCTCTTTTTTTGTTTTTAAGCGCAAAAAATAAAAAATGCAGAGGCGATCAAATACCACCAAAAGAAAGCTCTATTTGTGAGGAAAAAGGGATGTACATTTTTTTTTGGGTGCAACGCCGCACGACAGCGCAATTGTCAGTTAAAGCGACGCAGTGCCGAATCGCAAAAAGTGCTCTGGTCATTCAGCAGCCAAATCTTCCAGGGCTAAAGTGGTTAAGTCCAAGCTGCCAAGGTATGGTTGGACTTGCAGTTCCAGCTTTCCAACTCTAATCTAAGTAAATACTTTTTTTTTTTTTTTATTACTGGAAACAGCTTATTTATGCTATTTATGGTTTCCACAGCAGATGTGATATTAGGACAATTTTAATCCAGATTACAGGAGATTAAAAAGACAGATGATTGAAGGAAGTGCAGGTGTCCTGGAAAGGGTTTTCCTGTTATTTATCTGTTTTATCTATCGTGTCATCTCCCTTTAATATGCTTCTGCAATCTATCTTGAAAGAGAACCTATTAGGGACGCAATATCGCAACAGGTATAGGAATAGCTATTTACCATATGTTGCATAATATTTGTGCAACTGTTATTAAATGTCTATTTTATGGGGGGAAAAAAATTCAACTTTTTTATAAAATTTAAACAATGGGCATGCGTTGAGGAAATAGGTAATGGAATAAGTAAGGAGGGGCTTTCCTCCCTAACTAAAATAAATAAATACATACCGTATATACTCGAGTATAAGCCGAGTTTTCCAGCACATCTTTTTGTACTGAAAGTTCCCCCCTCGGCTTATACTCGAGTCAAGCACTTTTCTGCAGCAGAGAATGACATTTCCCTATCCGACTTTGGGGCCCCCGTATCTCGGGGTCACTTGGTGCTAGGAACCTCAAATTTGGTATGCATACGGGGCCCCAAAGTCGGGTCAGAAAATGTCATTCTCTGCTGCAGAAAAGTGCTTGATATTTTCCAAACAGATTTGGGGCCCCGTATGTTGGGGCCACTTGGTGCTAGGAACCCCATATCTTCGGATATGTTGTAGGGCTAGTTCCACTGGGTTTGCATACCAAATTTGGGGTTCCTAGCACCAAGTGGCCCCGAGATACGGGCCTCAAAGTCGGTCAACTGTGTCCATCTGCAGAAATGTCATTTCGGGACTCTTTGGGTCCAGAGACTCCAAATTTTGGCTGCAGCTAGGGGGGCATCTAGGAACCCTTAACTACCGAGTTTGAGTTTGGGGGACCTATGGCATGCAAATGGGCACAGTGAGGCTGCAAATGGGCACAGTGAGGCTGCAAATGGGCATTGTTGACCCTCTTTTCCACTTACAGTAGCTGCACATTTCTCACCCTAGGCTTATACTCGAGTCAATATGTTTTCCCATTTTTTTGTGGTAAAATTAGGTGCCTCGGCTTATATTCGGGTCGGCTTATACTCGAGTATATATGGTATCTATTGATTTAGCTATCTTGCCTGTTCCTATAATTTGTTATGCTATTAACGCTCTTAGTTATACTATTAACAATATTAGCTATAATAATAAACACAATGCTTAAAGCAAAGCAGGGACACAGATCCATGCCTTACTCTAGTAAAAGCACCTCCCCCACTACAGTAAAACACTGGCTAGGCACACAGTTATCCCTTTTATCGCCCCTGATGTCAATCCCTTCCCTGCCAATGCCATTAGGACAGTGCATATTTTTATATCATTGGTCCCAAAATAAAAAAAGTGTCAATAGCATCAGTTGGTGTCCGTTTTGTCCGCCGAAATGTTGCAGTCCCACTATAAATTGCTGATCACCGCCATTACTAGTAAAAAAAAAATAAGAATTCCATAAATATATCCCCTAGTTTGTAGACGCTATAACTTTTGCGCAAACCAATCAATTGGGATTTTTTTTTACCAAAAACATGTAGCAGAATACATATTGGCTTAAATTTGTGAATAAAATAAAAATTTTTAAATTATTTTTTTTTTAGATGTTTTTTTGCAAAAAATAATGTTGTTTTTTTTGTTCAAAATTATCGCGCAAACAAAAAAAATAAACTAAAGAGGTGATTAAATACCACCAAGAGAAAGCTCTATTTATGGAAAAAAAACGTTGCACAACCGCCCAATTGTCAGTTACAGTAACGCAGTGCCGTATCGCAAAAAATAGCCTGGTCAGGAAGAGGGGTAAATCTTCCAGAGCTGAAGTGGTTAAGATAAAAAACTTTCTGTGTGCTGCAGCCCTGAAATACTTACTTGAGCCCCATCTCGGTCCAATGATGTTGCACGAGAGCTACAAAGTCCCGGGACTCTCTCTCCTCATTGGCTGAGACAGCACCATTGGCTCCTGCTGCTATCAATCAAAGTCAGTGAGCCAATGAGGAGAGAGAGGGGGTGGAGCTACTTGATGTGGGGGTACTCAGTAGGAGGGAGGAGCCAGGAGCGCTGGTGAGGGACCTGAGAAAAGGGAGGATCGGGGCTGCTCTGTGCAAAACCATTACACAGAGCAGGTAAGTATACAGTGGAACCTCGGATTGCGAGTAACGCGGTTAACGAGTGTTTCGCAATACGAGCACTGTATTTTTTTTTAAATCGCAACTTGGTTTGCGAGTGTTGTCTCGCAAAACGAGCATGATTCAGGCCAAAGCGCGTGCAGTACCGCGTTTGGCCTGAGGTGGGGGGGCAGCCGATCGGCGCCGTTCGGAAATGCATGGAAAGGCCCAAGGACAGCTCGGCTGACCTCGGCAAACTTAGGGAACGGAGTCTTTCCAAGGTTTGCCGAGGTCAGACGAGGTGTCCTCAGGCCTTTCCCGCCATTTCCGAGGCTCTCCAGCGCCCCCCCCCCTGGCTGCATGCGGTATTGCATCCCATTGAAGTCAATGCGGGAACAAATTATTTTCATTTCCATTGACTTCAATGGGGAAACTCGCATTGATATGCGACTACTTTGGATTACGAGCATTCTCCTGGAACGGATTATGCTTGTAATCTGAGGTTCCACTGTAACAGGTTTGTTATTTTTAAACAACTAAAAAAAAAAAACAAGACTTTAACAGGCCAGAGCCAACAATATGCATGGCTGTGTAATATGTGATGATGTCATTGGCTCATTCATTTTAAGTTAAACTAATTATTTTTTGCTTTGGATTTGAATACAGGGTTACAGTTTGTAGGAACAATGCGGGAAAGCTGTCTCGGTTCTATGTATAGATTTACCATCTGTTGGAAGACGGCTTCATAAACACAAATTGTCACTTTCACATCTTATAATTAGACAGAAGAGAACTTTGAAAGATTCAACATTAGGTAACTTTGAAGTGATGTCTGGTTTTATGCAGCATAAATGGTAAGAAGAGTTGGATGAATGAGCTTCACTTTCTTTAAAAGTGTGTTTTTAGCTTAGCCATTTAACGTTAAAGCTGAACTCTGAATATACAGATTGAATATACATATGGGAGCTGGTGTATCTGCCAAAGGATTTGTATTTCTGTCCCTCCAGTCTCGAGATTTACACATCTATGCCACAGTAGACATGGGAATTCGTTTTCGTCCGAATGCATTTTCATCCGAATTTCAGGTATTTTTTTTTAACAAACGATAACGAAAGTGCAGAATCCTAAAACCGAAAGATCCGACATAAACAAATGCTTTATTTTCGTTTTTGTTGTGACAACAGTTCGATATAGATAGGAGATTTGACGCTGACAATAATCTGTGTCCATCGAACCTGTGGTCCAATGTGCCTAACCTTAGCTCTATTAGTCTAACATTATTCTACATAGAGAGAGAAAAGATTCAACATAGAGAGAAAAGATTCACCATAGAGAGAAAAGATTTGATAGAGAGAAAAGATTTGACGTAGAGAGAGAAAAGATTCAACATAGAGAGAAAAGATTTGACGTAGAGAGAAAAGATCCGACATAAACAAATGCTTTCTTTTCGTTTTTGTTGTGACAACAGTTCAATATAGATAGGAGATTCGACGCTGACAATAATCTGTGTCCATCGAACCTGTGGTCGAATGTGCCTAACCTTAGCTCTATTAGTCCAAGATTATTCTACATAGAGAGATAATATTTGACGTAGAGAGAAAAGATTTGACAGAGAGAGAAAAGATTTGACGTAGAGAAAAGATTTGACAGAGAGAGAAAAGATTTGACGTAGAGAGAAAAGATTCAACATAGAGAGAAAAGATTTGACGTAGAGAGAAAAGATTTGACAGAGAGAAAAGATTCGACATAGAGAGAAAAGATTTGACATAGAGAGAAAAGATTTGACGTAGAGCTAAAAGATTTGACGTAGAGAGAAAAGATTCAACGTAGAGAGAAAAGATTTGACGTAGAGAGAAAAGTTTCAACATAGAGAGAAAAGATTTGACATAGAGAGCAAAGATTTGACATAGAGAGAAAAGATTCGACGTAGAGAGAAAAGATTTGACGTAGAGCTAAAAGATTTGACGTAGAGAGAAAAGATTTGACGTAGAGAGAAAAGATTTGACGAAGAGATAAAAGATTTGACAGAGAGAGAAAAGATTTGACGTAGAGAAAAGATTCAACATAGAGAGAAAAGATTTTACGTAGAGAGAAAAGATTTTACGTAGAGAGAAAAGATTCAACAGAGAGAAAAGATTCGACATAGAGAGAAAAGATTTGACATAGAGAGAAAAGATTTGACGTAGAGAGAAAAGATTTGACGTAGAGAGAAAAGATTAGACGTAGAGAAAAGATTCATCATAGAGAGAAAAGATTTGACATAGAGAGAAAAGATTTGACGTAGAGAGAAAAGATTCGACATAGAGAGAAAAGATTCGACATAGAGAGAAAAGATTTGACGTAGAGAGAAAAGATTTGACGTAGAGAGAAAAGATTCGACGTAGAGAGAAAAGATTCGACGTAGAGAGAAAAAGATTTGACGTAGAGAAAAGATTTGACGTAGAGAGAAAAGATTTGACGTAGAGATAAAAGATTCGACGTAGAGAGAAAAGATTTGACGTAGAGAGAAAAGATTCGACGTAGAGAGAAAAAGATTTGACGTAGAGAGAAAAGATTCAACGTAGAGAGAAAAGATTCGACGTAGAGAGAAAAGATTCGACGTAGAGAGAAAAGATTTGACGTAGAGAGAAAAGATTTGACAGAGAGAGAGAAAAGATTCAACATAGAGAGAAGATTTGACATAGAGAGAAAAGATTTGACGTAGAGAGAAGATTTGACGTGGAGATAAAAGATTCAACAGATAGAAAAGATTTGACGTAGAGAGAAAATATTTGACGTAGAGAGAAAAGATTCGACGTAGAGAGAAAAGATTTGACGTAGAGAGAAAAGATTCGACATAGAGAGAAAAGATTTGACATAGAGTGAAAAGATCGCTGCTGGAATTGGGTGGGGAAAGTAAAAAAAAAATAATGATGATGATGAATGTTATTGGCTGATTGTAACCAAAGAGGAGGAGCAGTAAAATAGCTAGAACTAAGTACACACGTACAACCAACTTACTTTCACTTACAATTGCTCACTTACAACCTCGTTTTTTCCAGAAGCAAAAAAATGGGTTCAGACACTTTGCTTTTCCACGTTTCAGACACAAAACGCGACTAAACGCAGCTTTAAAAAGCCTGCGCAAAGCAGCTCACAGCGCCACCGTCTGGCTGAAAATGAGAATGTTTAATAGTAGTATAACATTTTTAATATTATAATAATTTAATGATGTTTATTTTCATTGTATTTTTTGGAGATCTGACCATAATAAATAAATACAATATATGTGATAGATTCCCTTTAAGTTTTCCACTGTATCTGCCAACACTCTCTAGCGTTTTATTATTGGCGACCTGTGTGGCAAAGCCCATGTACATACACTGCAAGGATTGCTTATGTTTCCCCATTTGACCATAAAACTATATCTTATAAAGTTTAAAGATCAGGTATGGCTGTCACGATTAATCCAGCATATTACGGCTCTAAACGCTACAGCTCTAGCGAAATGGAGAGAATTAGAGATTAGATGCAATGTGAGCCCCGGTGTTAGTTCTGCTTGCTGAAGATATGATACACCAGGTCAAGGGATTGTGCTTCTGTTTGACAGAATACCTCTCTGGAGAAATCTGCAATACAGTTATAGGCAGCCGACCTCCCGGGATCTCCTTGCTTGTTGAGTTTCATTTTCTGGCTGCACAACAAGTATATATAAAAAAAAAAAAAAAAGGTCCACTAAAGCCTCATATGTCCTTGTTATTATTCCAAAGAGTCCACGGATACGACACTGCTGCTTATTTTATCTAAGAAAAAAAAAAAAAAAAAAAAAAAAAAGAAAAAAAAAAAAAAAAAAAAAAAAAAAAAAAAAAAAAAAAAAAAAAAAAAAAAAAAAAAAAAAAAAAAAAAAAAAATAAAATAGAAAAAAAAAAAAAAAGTTTCAGAAGAGCAATTCAAACTTCTAAATATGAAATAACAGTTTTGCAGCTCCCTATAAAGTTTTATTGAACATCAGATGTGTATTTTTGTGCATTAACCACTTTACCCCCCCTCCCCCCTCCTTAAAGCGGGGTGCCCCCTAAAAAAAATAATTTAAAAGTCAGCAGCTACAAATACTGCATCTGCTGACTTTTAATAATCGGACACTTACCTGTCCCGGGGTCCAGCGCTGCGGGGGGAACGAAGCCCCCCCCTCGCTCCCCGCTCCGCACCGATGCCGCCGTCACCAGAGACAAGGTAAGTGCAGGGTGGGGGGGGGGGCACAGTGGCAGCTTCTTTGCAGGGACAGCTTTATTTTGAAGCGACTGCGTTTTATGGCAAAGTGGCAAAGTGGCTGTGTTTGATGGAAAAGTGGCAAAGTGGTTGTGTTTGATGGCAAAGTGGCTGTGTTTGATGGCAACGCGGCAAAGTGGCTGTGTTTGATGTCAAAGTGGCAAAGTTGCTGTGTTTGATGGCAAAGTGGCAAAGTGGCTGTGTTTGATGGAAAAGTGGCAAAGTGGTTGTGTTTGATGGCAAAGTGGCTGTGTTCGATGGAAAAGTGGCACAGTGGCTGTGTTTGATGGCAAAGTGGCTGTGTTTGATGGCAACGCGGCAAAGTGGCTGTGTTTGATGGCAAAGTGGCAATGTGGCTGTGTTTGACGGCAAAGTGGCAAAGTGGCTGTGTTTGATGGCAAAGTGGCTGCGTTTGATGTCACAGTGGCAAAGTGGCTGCGTTTGATGGGCACAGTGGCTGCGTTTGATGGGCACAGTGGCTGCGTTTTTATGGGCACAGTGGCTGCGTTTTAATGGGCACAGTGGCTGCGTTTAATGGGCACAGTGGCTGCGTTTTGATGGGCACAGTGGCTGCGTTTAATGGGCACAGTGGCTGCGTTTTGATAGGCACAGTGGCTGCGTTTTGTACAGTGGCTGCGTTTGATGGGCTTTTTTTTTTCCAGAATTTTTCAGTTTATTTGCGCCCCCCCCCCAAAAATTTTGAGCACCAGCCGCCACTGACACAAGCTCTTTTATTAGCTCCCAGAAAAACCTAACCGTCTTTCTCTTCTTTTATTTCCATATGCTTTGAGAGCTGTCATCCGTGACTCAGACAGTTCAAAGCTTCTGTTGCTTACTCTCACCTGCCTTCCACTTGAATAACCAATGCTATCAGTTTAAATAAATGTACATAATCCCAGCTTTGTATAAATTAGGAGGATCTTTTCTTTTCAGCTGAAACAACACTTGAATTACCTGAATGTGGTTAGGTAGGTGAAAAGGGTTCACGGCTTCATGTAATCTGTAATGAAACAGTTAGTTGTACCACAACTTAAAAAAGATAACATCACAGCAAACCCTATTGGTAGAAACCAAGGATTTTACTAATGGAGTGATCTTGTTTCAAGGTAGGCAGAGCTTAATTATTTTTCTAAATATGTTTTATGTGATTTCCACGAGTGAGAATAGATTTTATTTTATTTATATATATATATATATATATAAATGTGTGTGTGTGTATATATATATATTCACACCAAGGGCGGACTGACAACTCATGGGGCCTCTGGGAAATAGGAGATTATGGGGCCCCGGGCAATAGGAGATTATGGGGCCCCCGGGCCATAGGAAAAGATTATAGAGCCCCCAGGCAATAGGAGATTATGGGGCCCCCGGGCAATAGGAGAAGATTATAGAGCCCCCAGGCAATAGGAGATTATGGGGCCCCCGGGCAATAGGAGAAGATTATAGAGCCCCCGGGCAATAGGAGATTATGGGGCCCCCGGGCAATAGGAGAAGATTATAGAGCCCCCGGGCAATAGGAGATTATGGGGCCCCCGGGCAATAGGAGAAGATTATAAGGCCCCCGGGCAATAGGAGATTATGGGGCCCGATGGGACCTTGTCATCGGATTTTCCGACCGTGTGTATGCCCATCAGTCTTTTTCTGTCGGAATTTCCGACGGACTTTGGATTGAGAACCTGTTCTTAATTTTTTTCCGACGGAAAACCTTTCTATCGGATTTTCCGATCGTGTGTATGCAATTCCGACACGCAAAATTCCGACGCATGCTCGGAAACAATTTGACGCATGCTCAGAGGCATTAAACTTCCCTTTTATAGTGCAGTCGAAAGTTTTTTAAGGCCTGGTGTTATTGACCGTCGGAATTTGGTGTAACCGTGTGTAGGCAAGACAGTTTGAGCAAAATTCCGCCGGAATTCCGACGGGAAAACCATCAGAGCTTTTTCCGACGAGAATTCCGACCGTGTGTACGCGGCATTACAGTAAAACTCGGCAGCTACAATATTTCGAGCTGCTGACTTGTCATTTTTCGGAGGGGGGCTCTGCTTTAATGTGGAATGTATGTTCCTTGCTAAAGAACATAATTTTTATCAAGAGGTTATGGGTAGAGTTTTGCTTTAAGTGTACTTTAGAACCGCAGTAGTTTACCAACTGACTTTACATTTTTTACATACAAGGCTAAGATGTGAGACTGGCTGTACATTAGTAGAGTTTTCTTTATGCCTCATACACACGATCGGATTTTCTGACAACAAAACCGTGGATTTATTTCCGAAGGGTGTTGGCTCAAACTTGTCTTGCATACACACAGTCACACAAATGTTGGCCAAAAAAATTCCGAACGTGGAAACGCGGAGACATACAAGACGTACGACGAGCTGAGAAAAAGGAAGTTCAATAACCAATGCGGCTCCTTTTGCTTGATTCCGAGCATGTGTGAACTTTTGTGCGACGGACTTGTGTACACATGATCGGAAATTCCGACAACAAGTTTTGTTGGAACCTGCTCTCAAAAATTTGTTGGCAGAAAGTCTGACAGTTCGATGGAGCATACACACGGTCAGACTTTCCAACAAAACAAGCTCACACCCAACAAGTCTGACCGCGTGTACGCCGCATAAGTCCGTAGGGTTCAATATTGAGTTGGCCCACCCTTTGCCAGCTATAACAGCTTCAACTCTTCTGGGAAGGCCGTCCACAAGGTTTAGGAGTGTCTATGGGAATATTTGACCATTCTTCCAGAAGCACATTTGTGAGGTCAGGCCAGTGTTGCCAATGCCAACCCCCCCAAAGTGAAATTTATTGTCAGGACGCCAAAATGTAAAAACGGCACCAATTTCTTTACTGGCAACAAGTTTTGTTGTTGGAAAATTTGAAAACCAGCTCTCAAACATTTGTTGGCGGAAAATCTGCCAGCAAATGATCGATGGAGCCTACACAGGGTCAGACTTTCCGACAAAACAAGCTCACATCCAACATTTCCCGTCGGAAAGTCCGACCGTGTGTACGCGGCATAAGTCCGTAGGGTTCAATATTGAGTTGGCCCACCCTTTGCAGCTATAACAGCTTCCACTCTTCTGGGAAGGCCGTCCACAAGGTTTAGGAGTGCGTCTATGGGAATGTTTGACCATTCTTCCAGAAGGGCATTTGTGAGGTCAGGCCAGTGTTGCCAACCCCCCAAAAGTGAAATTTATTGGCAGGACGCCAAAATTTATAAACAACACCAATTTTTTCACTGGCAACAAGTTTTGTTGTTGGAAAATTTGAGAACCAGCTCTCAAACATTTGTGTGCGGAAATCCCGACTGCAAATGTCCGATGGAGCGCACACACGGTCAGACTTTCCGACAACAAGCTCACATCCAACATTTCCCATCGGAAAATCCGACGTGGCATAAGAAATTTATAGTTTTTGGAATGTTTGTTCAATTTCCTAACTTTTTGTGGGGTCAAATCAACATTCGTTTACCACCGTAGTGGCAAGAAAATAAAAAGGAGCAGTAGGGGAAATATTTACTTGAATTTCCTAGCTGTGTGTTTGACTTTCATTCCAGAAAATTACATTCATTCCAAAATCAAACTTTAAAAGCAAACACAAGTACTCTCAAATGACATTGGTCAAGTCTCTGTAGACATTATCAAATGTATTAAGAAGACCGTATAAAAATCTGCCAGCGTGTGGCCAGCTTAAACGGGAAATGCCACTTGATAGACATGTGCAATTTGTTTCATTTTTTTTAAATTTTTCGTTTTTTTTTTTTCGTTATTTTCATTCATTCGTTATCGTACGAATGAACGAGCGATTCGCTAAAAATTTTAACGAATCGTTCGAATTGAACGAATCCGAAAACAACGAAAATCCGAAAAAAAAACAAATTAAAAACAACGAATCTACGAAAGAAGAAAATCCGAAAAACGAAACTAGAAACAACGAAAATCAAAATGAACGAAAAAATTTGTACATTCGTAAACTAAATTGGTAATTTTCCGCATCCCTTACAATGGCGCTGCTTGACGTGCTTCGAATGGATTGAACGAAAAAAATTGTACATTCGTAACTTTTTTTTTTTTTTCGATTTGTAATTTTCCACGTCCCTTACAATGGCGCTGCTTAACGTGCCTCGAATGGATTGAACAAAAAAATTGGTACATTCGTAACTTTTTTTTTTTTTTCGATTTCTAATTTTCCGTGTCTCTTACAATGGCGCTGCTTAACGTGCTTCGAATGGATTGAACGAAAAAATTTGTACATTCATAACTTTTTTTTTTTTCGATTCGTAATTTTCCGTGTCTCTTACAATGGCGCTGCTTAACGTGCTTCGAATGGATTGAACGAAAAATTTCGTACATTCGTAACTTTTTTTTTCGATTCGTAATTTTCCGTGTCTCTTAAAATGTAATAATAGCATACACATTACATAAAATTATGAATTATGCTCCGATTACGAATCTACGAATTTTACGAATGTTACGAATGTACGAATAAATACGAATGCATCCGAATTTCGAATAAACGAAAATTAAAAACGAATCAACGAAAAAATAACTCTAATGAAAATACGAATCGTTACAAATCAACGGAAACGAAAATGAAAAATTTTTTTGTTGTGCACATGTCTACTAAGGACCGAGCCTCTTTCTGAGATGTGGTGTTTACAAGTTAAAAACATTTTTTTTGCTGGAAAATTAATTAGAACCCCCAAACAGTATATATATATATTTTCTAACACCCTAGAGAATAAAATTGCGGTCGTTGCCATACTTTCTGTCCCACCATATTTGCGCAGCGGTCTTAAAAGCGCACGTTTTTTGGGAAAAAATACACTTTTTTTAATTAAAAAATAAGACAACAGTAAAGTATAATTTTTTTTATATTGTGAAAAATAATGTGACGCCGAGTAAACTGATACCCAACATGTCACGCTTCAAAATTGGCGACAAACTTTTACCCTTAAAAATCTTCATAGGCGACGTTTAAAAAAATTCTACAGGTTGCATGTTTTGAGTTACAGAGGAGGTCCAGGGCTAGAATTATTGCTCTCACTCAATCGATTGCGGTGATACATCACATGTGTGGTTTGAACACCGTTTTCATATGTGGGCGCTGGTCTTGTATGCGATCGCTTCTGCACGCGAACTCGGTGGGACAGGGCGCGTTTAAAAAAAAATAATTCTTATTTATTTTAGATTTTATTTTCTGTTCTTTAAAAAAAATAAAAAATTGTGTCACTTTTATTCCTATTACAAGGAATGTAAACATCCCTTAATAAGAAAAATCCTGTAATAGAAAAAAAGCATGACAGGACCTTTTAAATATGAGATCTGGGGGTCAAAAAGACCTCAGATCTCATATTTACACTAAAATGCAATTACAATTTAAAATACACTCTTGCATAATTAAAATGTTTGCCGGCAAATTTTCAGAAACAAACACCCCCACTTCCGGGTCACGTGGGACGCGATGGCTTCAGTACGTCGCTCCGTCCGACTTGTTTCGTCACAAGTGACATCTTCCTGGGGCCCCAGGAAGAAGTTACATGTGACGAAACATGTCGGGCGGAGCAACGTACTAATGCCATCATGACCCCCGTGACCTGGAAGTGCGGGTGTTCCTTTCTAAGAAAATTTTCCCGCCATAATTTTACTTATGGGAGAGTGTATTTTAAACTTTGTAAGTAGCCCATTGCCTTTTTCTTTTTTCAATAAGTAACCTGAACGGTATTACACTATTGGAGTTTTTTTCTTTATGATCTATATTTGGTCCCATATACTCTGCAGAGGTTTTTTTTTTGCCCGCCTGTTTGACCATCCTAGCAATAGGTGGTCCCAACCATCTGGTAAGCATCCATGGTCACTGGGTGTGGAGTGTCATTTGAAGTCCTACATGATGGATTACCTGCACTGATGTGTTTTTATATGGACTTTTTCCTACACATATGATTTTGGATGTTTTTTTTTTATTACCGTATATACTCGAGTATAGGCCGACCCGAATATAAGCCGAGGCACCTAATTTTACCACAAACAACTGGGAAAACTTATTGACTCGAGTATAAGCCTAGGGTGAGAAATGCGCAGCTACTGTAAGTGGAAAAGAGGGTCAACTATGCCCATTTGCAGCCTCACTGTGCCCATGCAGATGGACACAGTTGACCGATTTGGGGCCCTGTATCTCAGGGTCACTTAGTGCTAGGAACCCCATCTTTAGATATGTTGTAGTGCTAATTCCACTGGGTTTGAATGCCAAATTTGGGGTTCCTAGCACCAAGTTTCCCCGAGATATGGGGCCCCAAATTCGGGTCAGAAAATCTCAAGCACTTTTCTGCAGCAGAGAATGACATTTTCTGAACCGACTTTGGGGCCCTGTATCTCGGGGCCACTTAGTGCTAGGAACCCCTTTGGATATGTTGTAGTGCTAGGTCCACTGGGTTGGCACACCAAATTTGGGACTCCTAGACCCAAGTGGCCCCGAGATACGGGGCCCCAAAGTCGGGTCGGAAATTTTTTTTTTTTGCTGCAGAAAAGTGCTTGATTCCAGTATAAGCCGAGGGGGGCACTTTCAGCACAGTAAAATTAGGTGCCTCGGCTTATATTCGGGTTGGCTTATGGTCGAGTATATACGGTATATGTTCTTTTGCACATGTTTATTCATATATTTCTATGTACTTTCACAATTTAGTTTGGTGGATGATTTTATGTGGTGCACTTTATAGTTTATGAATGAATGATTTGTATAGCGCTGCAACTGCGAATTGAATCGCCTTGAAATCGCGTTTATGATTGGTGCGATTATTTTTATACACAGAAAAATATCCAGAGCTAGAGAATCAGATATTTTACTAAAAGCCACTTGTAACGGTAACTTTCCATTGATCTTGCTTTACATAAGACACATCTGGTGGGAAATCAGTGTAACAGAGAGATGCTATGTAAAGCTGAGACATCTGCATGACTTAATCTAAGATATACCACATCTCTGCGTGACCCTAATGTGTGGAAAACTGTGCAGATCTTTACATCACCATCATCCAAGACAAAGCAAGCAGAGCTCTGCATGACCCTAATGTGTGATAAATCAAGTATATCCTTACCCGGGTTGGGAAATCCAAGTGTAATAGGTCAAAGAGAGCGCCAAAATGAAAAATCCTTAGGAGTTCAAAGTCTTTTTTGTTCAGCTGGTGAAAACAAGCAGGTCGAAAGACATTGAATGCATTTCTAGGGCCACACAATCTCCCTCCATCAAGGCTCGGTGATATGTGATTGCCAGCACTGATTGTTGTTTTTAAATTCAGTCTGCTTAGGAATACTTTTGAGCCCATTTAACATTCTGCCATTTCACCCAGCCCTGATGAAGGGGGTTGTGTGGCCCCGAAATGTGTTGGCTGTCGTTTGCCCTGCATGTTGTAATCAGCTGAACAGTAAAGACTTTGGACTCTTAAGGATTTTTCATTTGGCACACTCTTTGACCTATGCCCATAATGACAGAAATACCAGGCAGATCTCTGTATGACTATAATGTAATACAAAGGAAGCAGTTCTCCGTAAGACCATAATCTAAAACAGTGGTGCTCAACTTGATGTGGGGGACCTTAACTACGGCCCCTGATATCACCAAAGGGCCACACATAAATGCCAGTGATAATTCATTATCAGAGACAGCAGACACACAGAAGGATATAATCAAGACTATGGGCATATACACAAGATATGGTCTGAGACTGTGGACATGATACAATTGATGGTCAGAGACTATGGACTTGATACAAGAGATGGTGAGAAACTGTGGACATGATACAAAAGATGGTCAGAGACTGTGGACATGATGCAAGAGATGGCTTAGAGACTGTGAACATGATCTAAGAGATGATCAGAGACTGGGGACATGATACAAGAGATGGTCAGAGGCTGTGGACATGATACAAGAGATGGTCAGAGACTGTGGACATGATACAAGAGATGGTCAGAGATTGGGGACATGATACAAGAGATGGTCAGAGATTGTAGACATGATATAAGAAATGGTCAGAGACTGAGGACATGATAAAATACATGGTCAGAGACTGCGAACATGATGCAAAAGATGATCAGAGACTGTGGATATGATACAAGAAATGGTGAGAGACTGTGGATATGATACAAGAAATGGTCAGAGATTGTCGACATGATATAAGAAATGGTCAGCGAATGTGAACATGATACAAGAGATGGTCAGAGACTGTGGACATGATACAAGAGATGGTCAGAGATTGGGGACATGATACAAGAGATGGTCAGAGATTGTAGACATGATATAAGAAATGGTCAGAGACTGAGGACATGATAAAATACATGGTCAGAGACTGCGAACATGATGCAAAAGATGATCAGAGACTGTGGATATGATACAAGAAATGGTGAGAGACTGTGGATATGATACAAGAAATGGTCAGAGATTGTCGACATGATATAAGAAATGGTCAGCGAATGTGAACATGATACAAGAGATGGTCAGAGACTGTGGACATGATACAAGAGATGGTCAGAGATTGGGGACATGATACAAGAGATGGTCAGAGATTGTAGACATGATATAAAAAATGTTCAGAGACTGTGGACATGATATAATACATGGTCAGAGACTGCAAACATGATGCAAAAGATGGCCAGAGACTGTGGATATGATACAAGAAATGGTCAGAGATTGTGGACATGATATAAGAAATGGTCAGAGACTGTGGGCGTGATATAATAAATGGTCAAAGACTGCAAACATGATGCAAGAGATGGTCAGACTGTCGATATATTACAAGAAATGGTCAGAGACTGTGGACATGATACAAGAGATAGTCAGAGATTGTGGACATGATACAAGAGATGGTCAGAGACTGTGGACATGATAAAAGAGATGGTCAGAGACTGTGGACATGATAAAAGAGATGGTCAGAGACCATTTGGGGATGGACCCTTCCTGTTCCAACATGACCAGTGCACAAAGCAAGGTCCATAAAGACATGGATGAGTGAGTTTGGGGTGGGGGAACTTGACTGGCCTGCACAGAGTCATGACCTCAACACGATAGAACACCTTTGAGATGAGATTAGAGTGGAGAATGCGAGCCAGGCCTTCTCATCCACATTAGTACCTGACCTCACAAATGTGCTTCTGGAAGAATGGTCAAACATTCCCATAGACACCCTCCTAAACCTTGTGGACAGCCTTCCCAGAAGAGTTGAAACTGTTATTCCGGTCGGAAATTCTGATCGTCTGTACCAATTCCGACGTGCAAAATTCCTACGCACGCTCGGAAACAATTTGACGCATGCTCTGAAGCATTGGACTTCATTTTCTCGGCTCGTCGTAGTGTTGTACGTCAGCGCGTTCTTGACGGTCAGAGGACTTTTGTGTGACCGTGTGTATGCAAGACAAGCTTGAAGGCAACCGGCTCTCCTCTCCTCACACGGAAGTCGTCGGTGAGGAGAGGAGAGCTGATCGCTGCAGCCGGCTGGTGATCAGTGAGTATTAGCTGTTTTTTTACTCAGTGATCACCAGTCTAGTGTCACCAACACCTGTAAAACACTGTAAAACACACATGTCCCCACACATGTCCCCAAAACATACATGTCCCCAAAACATACATGTCCCCAAAACACACATGTCCCAAAAAAACACATGTCCCCAAATAATAAAAACACATGTCCCCCACATATGTCCCAGTAAAATCACATGTGTCAATGATTATCTGCACACATATGTCCGTGATCACCTGCACACATCTGTACATGATCATTTGCGTACATATGTCCGTGATCACGCGAACCAATTATTATACACTTAACAGATTTTTTTTTTACTAAAAACATGTAGCAGAATACATTTTGGCTTAAATTTATGACAAAATTAGATTTTATTGGATTTCGTTTAAAAAAGAAAGGAGAAAATTGTTTTTTTTCAAAATTTCCGCTATTTTTTCGCTTATATCGCAAAAAATAAAAAACGGAGTTGTGAATAAATACCACCAAACTAAAGCTCTATTTGTGCGAACAAAATGATAAAAATTTCATTTGGGTACAGCATTGTCATTGAAAGAGCGAGAGCGCTGAAAGCTGAAAATTGGTCTGGGAAGGAAGGGGGCGAAAGTGCCCGGTATTGTAGTGGTTAAATATTTCCAGTAAAAAAATTAAAAAAAACAATCCCAGTAGAGAACCAGTTTTCATCCACAATTACCAATTCTCCGTGTGTTCAATCTATCCGTCCTGTTCCCTCTTGTTCCTACAAATATGTTCAAGCTGGGGATTATTTTCTATTTTTATACCAGCAGATACCATTGTATCCAATTTGTATTCTCTGCAGTCTTATAGTTTATAAGGTAAGAGACGGATGCAAGAAAATAAAGTACACAGGTGTTGTGCGTCAGAAATAACAGGGATAGGTGTCCAATATGGAAATCTAAGGGGACATTCTAGCTGAGTATAACAAGGAAAGGTGCCCCACAAATGTTGCAAGGCATATGGCTTGGTATGGCACAGGGGGGGTCGGGGGCTGCAGACTCGCTGCCTTCCCTCTCTTGGCTGTATGCCTCTCGTCAGAATTTTACGGGAACCCCACTATTAGACATGTGCAATTCGTTTCGTTTTTTTTTAGTTTTTCGGTAAAATTCGTTATATTCGTTCATTCGTTATTGTACGAATGAACGAACGATTCGCTAAAAATTTTAACGAATAACGAATGTTCGAATCGAACGAATCCGAAAAACAACGAAAATCCGAAATAACCAAATTAGAAACAACGAAACTACGAAAGAAGAAAATCCGAAAAACGAAAACAGGAACAACGAAAATCAAAATGAATGAAAAAATTCGTACATTCGTAACTTTTTTTTTTTGTTGAATTGGTAATTTTCCGTGTCCCTTACAATGGCGCTGCTTAACATGCTTCGAATGGATTGAACGAAAAAATTTGTACATTCCTAACTTTTTTATTTATTTTTTTTCGATTCGTAATTTTCCGTGTCTCTTACAATGGCGCTGCTTAACGTGCTTCGAATGGATTGAACGAAAAAATTCGTACATTCGTAACTTTTTTTTTCGATTCGTAATTTTCCGTGTCTCTTACAATGTAATAATAGCATCCACATTACATAACATTATGAATTATGCTCCGATTACGAATCTACGAAAACAATGTTACGAAAGTACGAATAAATCAATCTAACAAAAGTACGAATGGAACTAAATCTACGAAAATACGAATGCGTCCGAATTTCGAATAAACTAAAATTAAACTAAAGTAAATAAAATTAAACGGAAAAATGAATCAACGAAAAAATAACTCTTACGAAAATACGAATCGTTACGAATACGAACACCGACGACTTACGAATTTACGAATTGTTACGAATCAACGGAAACGAAAGAAACGAAACGAAAATAAACAAATTTTTCTATTGTGCACATGTCTACCCACTATATGCACATACATACCATTATGCATGTATAATTATGCAAGCTACACAGCTTTTAGCACATTTTTTTTTGCACCAAATTCAGTCCACTCAAACATTGGAGATGTTCAGTTGTAGTTCTTCAGAACTGAACCTGAAGACAAATTCACTGTTTTCCCAAACAGTAACCCTCCTGATGACAGCAGTTCACCCCTGTTGGTGGGATCTGGTATTACCATCTTACTATAATATACAAGAGTTCTTTTATAATCACTGCAGTCCAATTGTTGGACTCTAGCCCACTCTTTTGTTGGATCGTGAAAGGTACAGACTCCCTGCAAAACATGATGGCGGAAAGAAATAAGGGGGTTCCTCATCAATTCAATTCTCTTTAAAGTCATAATAAACACACACTGTTTAACCGATTCAGCCCCGGAAGATTTTACCCCCTTCCTGACCAGAGCACATTTTTGCGATTCGGCACTGCATCCCTTAAACTGACAATTGCGCGGTCGTGCGACGTCGCACCCAAACAAAATTAACGTCCTTTTTTCCCCACAAGCAGAGCTTTCTTTTGGTGGTATTTGATCACCTCTACGGATTTTATTTTGTGCACTATAAACAAAAAAAAGAGCGTAAATTTTGAAAAAAAAATATTTATAAATATTATATATATATATATATTATTATAAATATTTTTAACTTTTTGCTATAATAAATATCCCCCAAAAATATAAAAAAAAAAAGATTTTTTTTCCTCAGTTTAGGCCGATACGTATTCTTCTACATATTTTTGGTAAAAAAAAAATCGCAATAAACGTATATTGATTGATTTGCGCAAAAGTTATAGCGTCTACAAAATAGGGAATAGTTTTATGGCATTTTTATTATTATTTTTTTTTTCTACTAGTAATGGCGGCGATCTGCTATTTTTATTGGGACTGCGACATTATGGCGGACACATCAGACACTTTTGACAAATTTTTGGGACCATTGTCATTTATACAGCGATCAGTGCTATAAAAATGCACTGATTACTGTAAAAATGTCACTGGCAGGGAAGGGGTTAACCACTAGGGGCGATCAAGGGGTTAATTGTGTTCCCTATTGTGTGTTCTAACTCAAGGGGGGAGGGGATTGTGTAGGGGAGATGACAGATCGCTGTTCATAATTTGTATGAACAGACGATCAGTCTCTTCTCCCCTCAGTGAACCAGAAACTGTTTGTTTACACTCACAGATCCTGGTTCTCGGTGTGTCACCAGTGATCGCGGGAGCCTGGCGGTGATGGCGACCACCGGGCACTCGCATTGGCTCTGGGAGGGAGCAGCGGGCGTGCGCGCCCCTAGTGGCCATGGGGCGCAGCGACGTTGATTAACGTTGTTTTGCCCAGCCGTGCCATTTTGTAAAACTGTGGCGGCTGGTCAGCAAGTGGTTAATTCACTTTGTCCCTTCTATTTCTGCATGGATGATGGCACTGTAATTATTTTGATAAAAAACATACTGTATCTAAGTACTTATGTCCTAATCAATATGACCTTTCCCAGGCTGTCTGTAGAGAAACATAAGCAGGGGGAGCTTCTAGTCCTCTGCTACTGGTCACATGTTCAAAACATTTTTTTTAAAAAGCCTTTGGAATACAATATATATTTCAAATCAAAGCTCTTTTATTTTTTGGCGATAACATATTCTGGGCGGATTTCTGCCAGTCTCAGGCTCAGCCACGCCCCTCCAGCCTGTGCCTTAGAATAAGGTGGAGGTGAAGCCTCCATTAATCTACATGTAATATCCCGCCCCCTATTGTGTTTAGCTGGTTAGTGGGCATGGAGGAGGAGGAGAGAGGGAGCGAGCTGTAATTTACCACTGTGTATACGCCCACATGCGTGACTCTATAGTCACATGGGCTGCTCAGATGTGATGGGGAGGAAATGCTCAGCATAGAACCTCATTGAAAACTGAGCATGTGCAGAGTTGCCACCACAGCTACAAAATCCCGAGTTGAATTGGGGACATGGGCAGTAGGGGGAGATAGAGAGATCAGCAAAGATCTACCAGGCTTTTTGCAGAATACAGAAAACGAATCTGATAATGACTGAATGAGTATGAACAGCATGCCATTCACAATTTATTGATAGTTTTTTTATGATGTGGGTTTAGTGACAGTTTAATGTCAGGTACACATGATTGAGCTATGATAATGTGCAGGTTGCTAGTGGTCAGAGTGCTGGGGCGCTGTTCATTTTGAATGGCACCCCAATGCACTAAAGTAACAGCATGCTACAATGAGCAGAAGTGCATTGCCATATATTGCATTCCTGTGAGCAGTGGTGTAACTAGAACCTTCAGGGCCCGGGTGCAAGAAACCATGAAGGGCCCCCCTGAACCCCAGCCGAGGCCCTTCCCTCCGAGTCCGGTGGTGGAACTCCAGGGCTCGGTCACAGGTACGACTTTTGTGAGCCCTGTAGTTCCACCACTGGTATCAGCAGTTTTTTTTATTATTTTTTACAATTTTTTAGGAGTCCCGTTGGGGGACTTTGATGAGATATCAGAGGTCTAAACAGACCTATGATGTTACACCTTTGAGACAAAGAGGAAGAAGGGAAAGGGGAATTGGGTCCTTGTCCTCTGGGGAGAAGTGGGCCCTGTCCCCAGGAGAGATTGGGTCCTTGTCCTTAGGGGAGATGGGCTCCCTGTCCCCACGTAAGTAGAAGTCCTTGTCCCTAAGGGAAATGGGGTGCCTGTCCTCTGGGGAGAAGTGGGCCCTGTCCCCAGGGGAGATGGAGTCCCTGTCCTTAGGGGACATATCTCCCAGAAAGACCTGTCAACATCTGTGTATGGAGGGGAGGAGGGGGGGTGCTGGCAGACAAGCCTGCGGTGTCCTTTGGGGAGCTCTCATAGGGCCGCACTGCATCTGTGTGCTTAAAGTTTGTTTGCCCGGGAGAAGCATGCCGTGCAGTGTGAGCCGGACTCAGGGGGCTGAACTGGGGAGGACAGACACCGGACTGAGCAGCACTGCATGGAGCAGGAGAGGGGGACCCGGAGGAGCGGCAGAGGACACAGGTTGTGTGGGGAATGCACAACTAAAGAGCAGCCAGTGCGATAGTCGAGCATGGAGCTCTGCTAGTCACCCCCCACCTCCAGCCACCCGTGGGCCCGGTACCTAACCGCCTATGCTGCCACCGGCCATATGTAGAGGGGGCGGCATGGGCCCCTTGCAGCACAGAGCCCGGTTGCGCTGGCGACTGCTGCACCCCCTATAGTTACGCCCCTGCCTGTGAGAAGGTAAGGTACTGTTTTTGCTGTGATTAGCTGCATTGGCAACCCAGGTAAAATGAAAGGGCTGCCATAATGCAATGCATGTTAATGCATGACATAATGTGCATTGCGGTGCATGTATTCCTTAACCTAGCCTTAATCCCAACTCCAATAACTTTCTTTTAAGTCTTGTACAGAGGGGATATGTTTATAGCATCGATCAGGCTTTTGCTGCTGTCTTTATTCCCGTTGAGGAGATACTCTGTCTTTTCTTGTTCCAATCACAGGGTGTTACAAGGACAGGACATGCTGTGTGCCCATCCTTTATGGGCACACAGACAAAAACTATAACATTATTTAGTAGAACGGGGTAAGGATTTGGCCAATTGGAGGGCCCAGCCCTGCAAACAGCCCTTGCTGCTATTTCTCTATGTCACCTTCACTTTTTTTTGCTTTTTGTGTCTTTCCTTTCATCTGACCTCTGTATTCTCCAGTGAGCATACAGGCAATATAAATATTATTACACAGACAGCAATAAAAACATAACAAGGGTTCTAACTCTTCCCTCCTCTTTATAAACTGGTAAAAAAAAAAAATCCGTCCGGAGTTTTTCATGTGAAGGTGACAGGTGATCTTTAATAGACATGCTGCTATTTTTATTATCTACAATATCAAAGAAGAATAAAAGACAAGGACCGAGTAAGCAAAGCGTCCCTGGTGAACACCGCATTCCTTAGCAGCACGGAAATAGGTAGCCATTTATAATTTTATAAATAGATGATTCTCTTACAAGGTTGCATACATTATCATGGGGCGATGTGTATCAGTACTCTGCAGATCTATTTAGAGTTTAGGCAGCATTAAGAGCTGTCAGCCATCAACTTGCTTGATTTTCTGATGTCATCTTGCAGCACTGATCAGATTGTTATGTCAGTCATAGAACAAGACATATGGGGTTATGCTTAGATTCAGCCATCACTTTTCTGTACTGTAGTTGAGATTTAATAAAGCTGAAGTTTAGAGCTGCTTAGAATTTGCCTTCCCTGGTTCCTCTCTCCACCATCATCAGCAACCATATAACATTTTTAATTAAAAGTGTTCTGTTTTCATTACATACCGTATTTTAGACTCCGTGACATCTTCACTGCAAGCATTTAGCGGGCTGGCTAACTGCATTGATGGGTGGTATCAGTCTGGAGGAGTGGGCATTCCTAGGCAGGTTGTCTTTGCATGCAGACCACACTAAAGCCCCATACACACTATCAGATTTTCTGCTGATTTTTGTCTTCAGATTTACCAAAACCATGTAGTGCAAGGGCCTGCCTGATTGCCTACACATTGAAACTCCTAAGGTTTGACCTCATATTATATGGTTTTGGTCAATCTGAAGGAAAAAATCTGCAGAAAATCTGATAGTGTGTATGGGGCTTAAGTAATGCCCAGAGGTGACACTAAAGCCTCATACACACGATCGGACCGTGGACCAACTTCCCCGTGGATTTTTGTCCAAAGGGCGTTGGCCCAAAGTTGGTATTGCATACACACGATCTGACTTTTTAGGCAACAAACATGAACGTAGTGACGTTTCAACGTACTGACGACACTTCAAAAGAGGACGTTCGAATACTCCAGCGCCACCTTTGGTAAACTTCTATATTGTTGTCTGATCTTTTGCATTGGTTCTGAGCATGCGTGTTTGTACTTTGTACAAAAGTCCGTTGGTTTTGTGTACACACGGTCGGACTTTGATCCATCGGACTTTTGTTGGCAGAAAGTTGGTCCGTTCGCACAGCCAACAAAAGTCCGATGAAACCTGGAAAAAGTTGGTCCGATGGAGCGTACACACGGTTGGATGTTGGTCCAAAACAGCTTATTTGCATGTTGGTTGTCAAAAAGTCTGATCTTGTGTACGGGCCTATAGCCTCCCTTTCGGTTCTCCATGGCATGTGTTTCCCCTTCTAATGGACTTAATTGTTGAGGCTTCTGATAAGATCAGCGAGCCAATTACACAAGCAGGACATTACATTTTTGGAGGCCTTCTGTACACCATAGAAAATCTGAGATGCTCTTTAAAGCTCTACTCAAATTGGAGGGCACTGCCCTGCAAACAGCCCTTGCTGCTATTTCTCTATGTCAAACTGCAGCTAACTGGACTAGGGCAAGGGAAACCCAACACAACTCTATATTTCAGGATCGTGCCATTACAGAGCATATACAATTGCCTTTTCTGCCAGAGAAGTATGTATTGGCAGTCCTGATTTGCCACCCAGTCCTGCCAAACTGGCCAAGGGCACCTCCCCTTGAATGAGGTACACACACATCCACACAGGGAGAAACTTTGCCATATTGTTAGCCAGAGTTTCCTGTCCTTGGCCCACCTAATAAATGAAGGAATGTCCACATGAGTAGCCTTTTTAATTACTTTGCTGTGAGACAACATGTCAACCTCTCTGTACACCGGCATCTTCATCTCCACATTTCAGAACAGCAGTACAGTTCTCCATAGTGAAAGTCCAGCCATCTCTCCCACCTTCTCCATTGTAAGTGCCTTTGTAGTGGGTCCTCATCTATGGTCTTTCTACGACTTAGCCAAAAGGGTCCTCTCCCATCCAGGCTACAGATACTGTACAGATGCAGTATATCAGGGGTAGCCTGTTCCCCATCCTCCTTCTGTCCAAGACTTCACCAACACCAGATTTTAAAGGGGTACAGACTCACCCACAGCTACTCCCAGAGTCGGGACCTTACTAAAAGGGGTACTAACCCCTGCTTACACATGTATCCAAGAATTGCCCTGACATACACTTTCCTGTTCAATATCTTCTTCTCTCTTCTTCTATATAAACAAAAAAGAATTGTGCTAGGTGTGTAGAGATATGTGTCGATGAGTAAAAAATTATAATATTAAAAAATGCTGTGAAGGTTGTCCTGCAGCTGGACACTAATAACCCTGATATAGGACACAAAGTGGATGAGTAAAAAGAAAAAGTGCAGCGCTGGATGATAAATAAAAATATGTGAATTCCAAATAACACAAATATACACTAATGCTAATAAACCCAAATAGTGTAAATAAATATGTGTCCACATATAAAAACAAATCAAGTGTTCAAATATTCAAAGAAAAAGTTCATAAATGAAAGTCCAAACAATCAAATGTGAAAGTTATTCTTGTGTAGATGCATCCAAAATGCACTCCATGGAATACTTCTCACCGCCAGTGCTGCCCCGTCACCAAAGAATAGAGAAAAAGGGGAGGCTTACCAGAAAGCCAGCGACCGCCCTTATTCAAAGGGGTCAAACTGCGCTTAGTAGAACAGCCTTGGTGCTGTTGGATGTCACCAGCGGGACTCTACAATGACTAACAATGACTAGTGATAGTTGGGTCCCATTTCTCTCCATCTACCCATCACTGAAGATAAAGAGACCTTGTCACCAAGCCATTCATTTCACCAAGCATCTTCCTAAAAGTTTAAATGTGTAATAAAGGTAGCCATTCTCATCTAGGGTTCCCCAGAGGTTGTTAGGGGTTCCTTGAGCTGTGGTTAATTGACCCCCCCCCCCCCATCTTATGGTGCCTGCATAGTTATGGGGCCAACACCACTTGCCAGCTGCATGATATTATTGATCCTTTTAGCTATCTGTATAGGTGGCACTCTGTCCATCACGAAGTTGCATTCTTCCCAATGACCACCAAGGAATTGGTTGGGTTGGCTGGGGTGGGCCAAGACCATCCTTTGTGGGATCGATATACGATCGACCCCTGCGATTCTCCTGCGTGGCGGACTCTCACAGGCCCTCAGTTTCCACAGAGTTTGGCAAAGCATCCAGTGGATAGGGAGCAAGAAGGAGACAAAAAAGACGCTCCGAAGAGGATTTATTGAGTAAAAATCCCACTACATAAAAAGTACCTTGTGAGGTATAAGAGGCAGGCTTCGTATGTCTATGGACGAAAAACAGCAATCGCGCATGCGCAGTGCATGTGTACGCGGCGACCCTGTATTCTTCCATGTGTTTGAATTTCCAAGGTCTGCATAGATACCTGCCAAGAGTATCCTACACCTTGGATTTTTTATTTATTTAATACAATGGAGAGTGCAATAGGAAAAGTTAAGACACCCATTGGTAACAGGAGGAATTCAATTTCAAGGTGGACAGGATCCAAGGTGGGAACTATGGCTGGGTGATCTGGCAGCTGACATCCCCAAGAAAATACAAAAAGTAGATTACCTTGTAAAACTAGAATAATATCCCCTTCCGTGTTGGTGTACCATACTTTATTGCCGAAATGCACTGTCTACTTGTTACAAATTACTGTTATAACAGCTGCCAATGGCGATACATAAAACATATCCCTCTTTTTTTTTACATGAAATGACTACTTATTTTACTGTTCAACAGTCAGTTTTATTATTTACCAGATGGTAGATTGAAAATGTCTTTTAACTGTAAAATACTTGGAGGACAGCTTAAGAATGGAAATGTGTTAAATTGACGTCCCGGGGACACAAAGCATATGTCTAAGGTTAGTGATGGAGCCAAACCGCAGAACTGTTTTACCTGCTGTGGCCTGAAAACGTTTATTTCTATTCACATCATGGGATGGAGTCATATGTATACAGATGTATTTTTATGCTTGTAAAGGGCTGTCACTTGCTGATGAAGTGTTACTGCTTCTATTTGTGCGAATGACACGTATCGAGAAGGATGCCCAGAGGGTGGTAGCCTTTGGCTCTCCAGCTGTTTTTTTTAAACTAGGTTTTGCGAATTTGGCAGCTTGAGATGTATGCAAAATAGGCTCTGCACAGAAGCAAATAATTCCACAAGTATATTTCCTGAAGCAACTCTACAGTGACTAACAATGACTAGTGATGGTTGGGTCCCATTTCTCTCCATCTACCCATCACTGAAGATAAAGAGACCCTGTCACGAAGCCATTCATTTCACCAAGCATCTTCCTAAACGTTTAAATGTGTAATAAAGGTAGCCATTCTCATCTAGGGTTCCCCAGAGGTTGGTAGGGGTTCCTTGAGCTGTGGTTAATTGACCCCCCCCCCACATCTGATGGTGCCTGCATAGTTATGGGGCCAACGCCACTTGTCAGCTGCATGATATTATTGATCCTTTTAGCTATCTGTATAGGTGGCACTCTTTCCATCAGGAAGTTGCATTCTTCCCAATGACCACCAATAAATTGGTTGGGTTGGCTGGGGTTGGCCAAGACCATCCTTTGTGGGATGCTTCTCCCTAGAGCAGGGGTCTCAAACTGGTGACCCTTCAGCTGTTGCAGAACTACAATTCCCATGAGGCATTGGAAGGCTGACAGTTATAAACATGACTCCTATAGGCAAAGGCATGATGGGACTTGAAGTTCCGCAACAGCTGGAGGGCCGCCAGTTTGAGACCCCTGCTCTAGGGAGAAGCATCCCACAAAGGATGGTCTAGAGCAGGGGTCTCAAACTGGTGGCCCTCCAGCTGTTGCGAAACTACAAGTTCCATCATGCCTCTTCCTGTGGGAGTCATGCTTGGAACTGTCAGCCTTGCAATGCCTCATGGGACTTGTAGTTTCACAACAGCTGGAGGGCCGCCAGTTTGAGACCCCGGGTCTAGAGGTTTCAGTTTCGTTTTGGATTTGGTGTGGCTGTGTGTGGTTCTGCTTGCACAGCCATGTCATCCCTTCACAATAGAGCACTACTTTGGTATGGTGATGTCACCACACTTGTAGGCCATTGTTTAATTCCTCCAGCCCCATAACAAAAGGCCCATACCTCCATATTGACCTGGGGTAAAGCCTACAGGAGCCTGTGCATTGCACCCACAATCCACTGATCTTGGTTGCAATGCACTGCAGGATCAAGTACAAATTTTTAATAAATGCACTTTTTTATTTTCCAAATTGTGGAATTTGCCTGTAAAATATTTTGAGCATGTTGTTTAATTGAATAATAAGAAAAAAATATCCCATGGTTTATAGATGCTATAACTTTTGCGCAAAACCAATAAATTTAAGCTTTTTTTTTTTTACTAATAAATATGTAGCAGAATACATATTGGCCTAAATTTATAAAGACATTTGATTTATTTTTTTTAATTTTTTTATTGGATATGTTTTATAGCAGAAAGTAAAAAAAAAAAAAATGTTTTTTCTTTTTTAAATTGTCAATCTTTTTTTTGTCTATAGTGCAAAATAATAAAAACCACAGAGGTACCACCTGAAGCCCTCCAGTTACTGTTGACTTTGTCAATGGTACTCTACTTTTTTTTTTTTTTTAGGTATATTTGATACATCTTGTTATATTATTCCACTCGATTAACACATATCAAAGTTTAGTGATTTTTGTATGTGCTTCAAGCCAGGGTATGCCCAATGAGCTTTGTTTTGTATTTAAACATTTGAAAATAAAAAGAATAAAGCGAAAAAAAAAAAATATTGCACCCATCAAAAAATAAAAAATAAAAAAATAAAAAAAAAATGCAGAGGTGATCAAATACCAATAAAAGAAAGCTCTATTTGTGGGGGAAAAAAGGATACAAATTTTGTTTAGGTACAGCATCACACGACCGCGCAATTGTCAATTAAATTAACACGCAGTGCCGTATCGCAAAAAATGGCCTGGTTGTGAAAGGGGGGGGGGGGGGGTAAACCTTCTGGAGATCTGAAGTGGTTAATTGAAGTTTACAGACTAAAGGTTTAACAATTCCATGTGTTAGACCAGAGGCATTAATATATAATGAGACAGTATTATATAATCATTACAGGCGCCCCTTGAGTCCATGGCCTCTGTCTTAAAGCAATGCCTCAGGCAAGTAAAAAAAAAAACAATTTCACCCTTTAGTTCACTAAAATCATTAAGTATAATTTAAAAATGTTCTACTCTAAATACCTAGAAATGTTATATTACCTTCCCAAAACCTGGTCACAGAGGAGGTGAGAAGGAGAAGGAGAGGTTACGCACACAGAACCAATCAGACTCTGCCGCAGTTGTTGACTGAATATGTTCTGGTACTGGTAGCTGGAGGGGACGATATTAAAGCAGCTCACAGGAAGGACTGAGAACAGGAAGAACCTCAGGAGAAAGATGAAACCCGTTCACAGTCCAAAAAGTAAGGAAGGTGACACAGAAAACTGCGGGAATGCAATAGTAAATGGCATGGTCACCATATTGGCATGATAGTATGGCAGATGTGGCTCAAAACAATGACGCATAGTATAGCAGGTTAAACAGTTCACTTATATGTATTGAAACAATATATTGATCTGTTAGCCTTAACCACTTCAATACAGGGCTTTTAAACACCCTTCCTTACCAGAGCACTTTTTGCGATTCGGCACTGCGTCGCTTTAACTAACAATTGCGCGGTCATGCGACGTTACACCCAAACAAAATTGACGTCCTTTTTTTCCCACAAATAGAGCTTTCTTTTGGTGGTATTTGATCACCCCTGCGGTTTTTTTTTTTTGCGCTATAAACAAAAGAAGAGCGACAATTTTGAAAAAAAACACAATATTTTTTACTTTTTGCTATAATAAATATCCCATTTTTTTAAAAAAAAACTATTTTTTTTCCTCAGTTTAGGCCGATACGTATTCTTCTACATATTTTTGGTAAAAAAAATCGCAATAAGCGTATATTGATCGGTTTGCGCAAAAGTTATAGCGTCTACAAAATAGGGGATAGATTTATTGAATTTCTTTTTTTTTTTTTTTACTAGGCGGGGATCTGCGATTTTTTTTTCGTGACTGCGACATTGCGGCGGACACTTCGGACACTTTTGACACATTTTTGGAACCATTCACATTTACACAGCGATCGTTGCTATAAAATTGCAATGATTACTGTGTAAATGTGACTGGCAGGGAAGGGGTTAACACTAGAGGGCGCTGGAGGGGTTAATGTGTGTCCCTAATAGGAGTGATTCTAACTGTAGGGGGAGGGGACTTAAGGGGAGGAGACCGATCATGTGATCCTCCGTACTGGGATCACATGATCGGTCTCCTCCCCGCTGACAGGACGTGGAGCTGTGTGTTTACACACACAGCTCCACGGTCCCGCCCGGTCCCGTTGTTTTAACGGGCAATCGCGGGTGCCCGGCGGACATCGCGGCCGCCGGGCACTCGCACCGGGTCCCGAGCGATGCCGCGGGCGCACGCGCGCCCCCCAGGCGGCCGGGAATCCGAGGACGTCATATGACGCCCACCCAGGATGGTAGATCCACCTTGTGGGCGTCATATGACTATGGCCGGGTATTGAAGCGGTTAAACTTTCTTTTTTTTTTAAGGCTACATTTACATGCCCAAATAGCAGTGGCCAGGGGCCGCTGCTGGCAAGAATCAGTAGATTTCTGCCATTAGTTGTAAACCCTGCCTGCACACATTGTGTGTGACCAGAGGGAGCTGTAAGATTTGTGCACCAAGATTTTACCAGTTTAACCACATGACCTCCGGAAGATTCCCTGCTTTGCAGAGACACAAAATCCATCACTTCCCCCATTCAGAACGGAGGCAGATCGCAGTGTGCCCGACGAATGGACATACAGTGCCTTGCACCCACAGATCGGCTTCTGCTGTCAGTAATCACAGCAAAAGTGGCCCAGCGCACCCTCTAGGCAGGAGTGCAGAATCACGTATATATACTTGATTCTGCACAGGAGGGCTGCCTCTTCTATAGGGCAATCCTTAAAGTGCTTGTAAACCCCATTCATGAGATTTGACCTAAGCACATCTATCTTTAGTGTTTACTTATCTCTCTCCAAAGCTCTAAGTGTCGTTTCTCTCTGGTGCTCTGTTCCTCTGTTATCAGTCACTTCTGACAAGTTCTCCGACACATGAGATAACTTGAGCTAAAAATTTGTGTCGGGGAGGGAGGTTAGAGGGAGATGAGCACTGAGCTCGGGAACTGTTGACATTTTTGGTTGCTTCCGACGCACGTTACGCCTGCCCCACCCAGCTGGGAGTGTCTCTGAGCGTCTCTGAGTTTTCCAGGAAGTGCTGGAAGCCACCAGCGCCCCCCAGACCTGGCCACATACAGTAACATATATACCAGCGGCTTGAATCCTGCTCGCAAATCAAGTCAGGATTTTTTTTGAAATATAGCTTGTCTTGCGAAACGCTTGTATACCAGGTTACACGCAAACCGAGGTATCGCTGTACAAGTAAGACCTATGTAGGAGGATTTATTTCATCTCTGTGTATCATCTGAGGCTGTTGACTTCATTCGGTATATGTAAGGGTTTACATCCCCCTTTATTACTTAATTTCTTTATTAAGATATTTATTTTGTTTACAAAATACATTGAAATCAAACATCCCCTCAGCCCCCCTCCCCCCTCCCACCCATCACCCCATCAAGTAAGTATATGACACCAGAAAGGATCATTCATATCTTGAGTGGCCTAAGAGGGAATTGGTATCATGGGGGCCATCCTGTCTGATGTTCCATTTAATCTAAATTCCTTCTCTCTCAAATTAATTTAGTGCATTTATTTATTAATTTATCATATTTATACCACTAGATGGTGACTTTGTCCAGTGTCTGATAAACACCCATTGACACTGGTTTTCAACTGCCATGCTTGGTAATTTTGGGTTCAGGATATTCAGAAGAAGTCAAACCAAGACCATACTCAAGCACCCACCTACTGTATATATCCTCCCGGGACAAATTTATGAACCCTGCATTCTGCAGCCTTATAAAATATATGGATCAGTCTTACCTGGTGTAATTGGAATTAGTCCATTCAAGAGGAGCTCCAGTCAAATTTCTAAAAATGAACCACTTGCACTCCGGAAGATTTGTCCCCTTTCCTGACCAGGCCATTTCTTGCGATTCGGTACTGTGTCACTTAAACTGAAAATTGTGCGGTCGTGCAACACTGTACCCACAAAAAAAGATGTCCTTTTTTTTCCATAAATAGAGCTTTCTTTTGGCGGTATTTGATCACCTGTGCAGTTTTTATTTTTTTGAGCTAAGAACATAGAATGCATTAAAATGTTCTGCCTTTACAACCCCTTTAACTGTCAAAACCAGGTACCCGCCTTTTGGGTGAAGCTCCGCTTTCAGTAAGACTTTCATTCCACATTTCAGTTCGCTTGATTTTTGAATGCATTAAAAGACGGTGCGTGTTGAGCATATTTTACTCCAGCCAACTTCCCCATGCCAGGCCTGAAAGGGTGCACTGAGTCTAACAGCACATCAAACACTTTTGCATTTGCTAGTCTTGGCTTTGCGTTGTGCTGACTTTGCAAGCACAATTCAGGACACGGCAGATAGTGCCTGTGTTTTGACTTATTTTCTTCCTCTATCGGGCTCACCTGCCAGGAGACTATTCAAAAGCTGAGCAAAATGTTGCCAAATGTAATTTAGTCTGCGATTGCCATTCCCTTTCTAGGACCTGTGTGAACTCAGCTTTATACAGTTCACCACCACATAATTCCAAAGTTTCATTCTCTACGGGTGCTAAAATGTTCTGTTTTCAAGGGGGTAGCCTTTTTTTTTGCCTTTCCTGGCCCTGTTGGTGAAAAGTATAATGCCCCATAAACACGATCGAACTTTCCGCCAACAAAACCGCAAAACTTAGTTTGAAGGATGTTGGGTCCAAATTGTCTTGCACACACACGGTCACACAAATGTTGGCCAACAATTACGAACGTGAGAACGCGGTGATGTACAAGACGTACGACGAGCCGAGAAAAAGGAAGTTCATAGCAGCTCCTTCTGCTTGATTCCGAGCATGCGTGAACTTTTCTTTTGTGCATCGGACTTGTGTACACACGATCGGAAATTCCGACAACAACGTTTTGTTGGTGGAAAATTTGAGAACCTGCTAGCCAACATTTGTTGGCGGAAAGTCCGACAACAAATGTTCGATGGAGCATACACACGGTCGGACTTTCCGACAAAACAAGCTCACATCCAATATTTCCCGTTGAAATGTCTGATCGTGTGTACGCGGCATAAGTCCGTAGGGTTCAATATTGAGTTGGCCCACCCTTTGCCAGCTACAACAGCTTCAACTCTTCTGGGAAGGCCGTCCACAAGGTTCAGCCAAATGAACCACCACAGTGGACTGGTTGAACTGGATGGACTTGTGTCTTTTTTTTCGGCCTAGCTAACTATGTAACTATGTAACCACCTCCTCTCCAATTTGTGCACTGTCCGTCACCATCCCTATCACTGAAACCTCATTGAAAATTCACCTTCTTCTAAGCACCGTGGTCCAACAACAGTGGAGGTGGTAGAGGGTGGGCTCTGTCAATCACACTAGCTTAATAACCATAGCATGGGTCAGAACTAGACCGAGTGCTCCATGACTTTGATCCCCTGGGGAATTCCACAAAGACTTAAAAATTATAAAAATACGTCTTCATTAAGTTTACTTAACTTTACTTTTATTTTCATGTTTTGTTTTTTCAGACCTGACTCATTAGAGCCAATGTGCTTAGATAAAAATGGCTTTTCAATCAGATTGAAGGGATTAGGAATTAAACATCATGTTTAGAGAGTGCATCAAATATGATTTGTTCTTGAAGGACCTTCACTGAATCTGAATAATGAAACAATTACAATCTTAAACTAGGTCACAGTAAATTATGATGAATGGGCTATGAGATGTTGGTGTTAACTGACAGATAATACACTGGCATGTACAGTATAGTTTAGAGACGCAGTAAGTAGATCTGTTTTTTTATTTTTCTTATTTTGGATTGAAAATTTCAAGTTGCAGCTTGGTGGAGAATTTCTCACTTACCAGGTTGTATCCAGTTTAGGGGTTTTGGAACAGAGCATGAGCAACTTTTGTTAAAGTCGGAGACAAGGACACATGAAGTCAGTGGTAGATCCAATGTTTTGTAAAGAAAAACACAAGCCGGGCAAGATTTGACCTCAACAGGCCACCCACTTGTTTCAACATTGGGGCAATGCAATAAAAGGGTCCTAGGGAGAGGAAGAATGGGAAAATAGAAAGAAGAAAAAGCAGAGTTGGAAAAAGAGAAGAACCCTAATGTCGCGTACACACGAGCGGACTTTTCGACGGACTAGGTCCGACGGTCTTTCCAACGGACTTTTGACGGAGTTCCGGCAAACTTTTCGAATGAACGGACTTGGCCACACACAATCACACTAAATTCTGACAGATTCGAACGTGATGACGTACAACCGGACTAGAATAAGGAAGTTCATAGCCAGTAGCCAATAGCTGCCCTAGCGTCGTTGTTTGTCCTTCGGACTAGCAAACCGAAGAGTGGATTTTTCCATAGGAGCTGAGTCCGACGGAGTTCCGGCGGGAAAATTTAAAACATGTTCTATTTCTAAAGTCTGTCGGGTTTTTTGGATTTTTTGACAGCAAAAGTCCGATGGAGCCCACACACGAGCCCACACACGAATTGTCAGACGGATTTAACTGTCGTTTGCTGTCGAAAAGTCCTCTTGTGTTGTGTATGCGGCATAAGAATAATTGTTTTTTACGGGGGGGGGGGGGGGGTCAGGTGGAACATAGAGTACCATGCACTGTAGACCTGTAAAAATTTGCCTTATTTTTTCCATAAAATACTGTTTTCAACTTTTTTCTTCATTTTGGCCACCTTGGCATCGCTGTATCTTGACCTAGGCTGACATGGCCCAGGCCTAGGGTGGCACATTGCAGGGGGGGGGAGCAGGAAAAGAGTCCCCAAGGCTTGCACTACACTTTTAGTGTAGCTCCAGTCTGGACTGGGCCGGGAGTCAAATCGGTCTAGCGCCCCATAGATCAGCCGCACTGCTGGGGGGGGGGGGACAGCCCATACACATGTAAGCGGTTTGGGCAGCGGACCCCAACCAATGAGTTATTGTGTGGACAGGTGGTGCTCCACAACTGTCCTATCATAACAGAAAACCTCTCATTTTCTTGGGCCCACCTGAATTCCCTTATCAACTAGTTGCAGGCAGCGTGGGCTCGAAGGGCAGCTGCTTTAGGCCACACAACAATGACTGGGCCCGGGGCAGCTGCCCCTTTTGCCCTGCGGTAAATATGGCCCTGCACCTAGATATACATCTTGTCCAGCCTCCTTCAGCCTCTTCCTGTCTGCATGCATGCTTTCAATCCAGTGTCAGACGGATATCATAGCTCTGGGTGAGCATCCTTATAGTGACAGCAGTGGATCATGCCTGCGTAATGTGTGTTGGCAGAGCTGCTAGTCTATTCAACCAAGGTTGCATTTGTGCAACTTCTTCTATTTTAGGTTTGAGTCTGGGGGTGGGATTTGCTTAGCAACATGCTAGATGTTATATTCTAAATACGGATGTAATAGCTAACATGCTGAAAAAGTGGGGGTTAGCCTTTAAAGAAAAATAAATTGCCAGTAGAAAGTTTTCTTGCTAGACCTCTTTTGCATCAAATGCTTTCCTGCCTGCAAACTTCTTTAAAATTTACACTGAGCTAAGCAAGCATTTCAAGCTTTAATTCCTCCGTAGCGCCTTAAATCTTAGGAAATGTTTCTGCTTTGCAAGGAAAGTTTATCTTAGCTTAGTGAATGAGATAAAGCTCTGCAGACATCTATTATCTAATTACTGTATGTGGGGAAAAAAACTAAAAATAATAAAATAATATATATATATATAGTATCTCACAAAAGTGAGTACACCCCTCACATTTTTGTAAATATTTTATTCTATCTTTTCATGTGACAACAACACTGAATGACACTTTGCTACAATGTAAAGTAGTCAGTGTACATCTTGTATAACAGTGTAAATTTGATGTCCCCTCAAAATAACTCAACACACAACTATTAATGTCTAAACCGCTGGCAACAAAAGTGAGTACACCCCTAAGTGAAAATGTCAAAATTGGGCCCAAAGTGTCAATATTTTATGTGGCCACCATTATTTTCCAGCACTGCCTTAACCCTCTTGGGCATGGAGTTCACCAGAGCTTCACAGGTTGCCACTGGAGTCCTCTTCCACTCCTCCATGACGACATCACGGAGCTGGTGGATGTTGGAGACCTTAGCTGCTCCACCTTCCATTTGAGGATGCTCCACAGATGCTCAATAGTGTTTAGGTCTGGAGACATGCTTGGCCAGTCCATCATCTTCACCCTCAGCTTCTTTAGCAAGGCAGTGGTCGTCTTGGAGGTGTGTTTGGGGTCATTATCATGTTAGAATACTGCCCTGCGGCCCAGTCTCCGAAGGGAGGGGATCATGCTCTGCTTCAGTATGTCACAGTACATGTTGGCATTCATGGTTCCCTCAATGAACTGTAGCTCCCCAGTGCCGGCAGCACTCATTCAGCCCCAGACTATGACACTCCCACCACCATGCATTACTGTAGGCAAAACAAACTTATCTTTGTACTCCTCACCTGGTTGCCTCCACACACGCTTGACACCATCTGAACCAAAAAAGTTTATCTTGGTCTTATCAGACCACAGGACATGGTTCCAGTAATCCATGTCCTTAGTCTGCTTGTCTTCAGCAAACTGTTTGTTGTCTTTCTTGTGCATCATCTTTAGAAGAGGCTTCCTTCTGGGACGACAGCCATGCAGACTAATTTGATGCAGTGTGCAGTGTATGGTCTGAGCACCGACAGGCTGACCCCCCACCCCTTCAACCTCTGCAGCAATGCTGGCAGCACTCATACGTCTATTTCCCAAAGACAACCTCTGGATATGATGCTGAGCATGTGACCTCAACTTCTTTGGTCAACCATGGCGAGGCCTGTTCTGAGTGGAACCTGTCCTGTTAAACTGTTGTATGGTCTTGGGCACCATTCTTTTTTTCAGCTCCTAAGAGACAACAAGCTCCGATCGCACATTTGCCTTTGTAAAGTCTGACCGTGTGTACGTGACATTAGACTGGGATGCCATTAAAGTTCATGTGTGTGAAAAGGCAGGTGTCCCAATACTTTTGGTAATATAGTGTATATATATATATATATATTTTTTTTTTTTTTTTTCCTTGAACATTTTTGGGTATTCTTTTTAAGTGTAGGTCAGAGTCTAAATGTAGAGTGTGCACTCAATGGTAATTGGTTTTGTTATTGGACATCGTGTTTGTTTTCAGCCAGTTGGATGTAACGAGACCTTGTACTTGTAGTTAGGCCCTTAAAAGAAAGGCTGGGTGTGATCACCAGAGTCTTATACACTGTCCGAGTGGAAAATGGGGAGACTCCCAGCTATTACCTCTACACATCATTGTAAATGTTGACAAGATAATACCATACCCATCCTTCACTGAACAAGAGGATACAATAGCATATAGGATATTGCAGCTGAAATTGCTATGCAAGTCCTATAAGGGGAGAAAAAGCAAAATGGAAAAATAAGGTTAATGAGGATTGGAGTGAGTTCCCGGGAAAGACTGTGCAGATTCAAGCAATACAGTACATTATAACAGGTAATAATAAGGTTAGTAAAACAGTCATTCTGGCCCTACTTAGTTAGTTGAAGAGTGTTTGGGCTTTCCCCCCAGGTTGGAAGAGAGAGCCATCAAAAGATGTCCTTGATTGGAAGAGTCAGTTTAATTGGAGTTAAAGCCAACAGGCAGAGAACAGAATCATAATGGATATTTGTATTTTAAGCTTCAATACGCAACTTAACCATAAAGAAAGCTGCTTAAAATGCATTAACATCTAAACAGCAAATATACATATACATAGATATTGTCCTTGGAGAGCCAACAAGGACTTAACTCAGTTAGGTGCTCCAGGCTGTAGTCATTTCCGGCAAAATTTCATACATATGTATATAGGATTGTATATGTATTTTTATTGGTTGAACTGGATGGACTTGTGTCTTTTTTCCTTGTCAACAAGATTTTATTGAACATACAATAGAGTATTTGACAATAAGTTAAGTACATAATATACAACAGAAGTAATGAAGCTCAGAGTTATATATTCAATACAATGTAAATTACATATTCAACTATAATTACTACTATAACAATAACGCATATTATTGGTATAGTTTATTAGAGGAATTATCTTCTGAAGTAGGAAAGAGCTTCAAAATCATAATAGGAATAGATAGAGAAGAAAGGAAAGATAGGAAGAGAAGAAACTAGGAAGGGAAGAAGAGAGGTCCGCA
The DNA here is from genome assembly GCA_028564925.1 of Lithobates sylvaticus. Lineage (NCBI taxonomy): Eukaryota > Metazoa > Chordata > Amphibia > Anura > Ranidae > Lithobates > Lithobates sylvaticus. Next base: position 51,504,985 of record CM053038.1, read on the forward strand.
GGGTCGAGTCGAGGGCCGCCATATCACTCAGAATCCATATACTGTAATCAGGACTTGTGTCTTTTTTCAACCAGACTATGTAACTATGTTTTCATCATACTGTATATACCACTAAAGACTAGGTTCACATATACGCAGGCATGGGAAATGCATCTAAATCCGACGCATTCCTGCACCCACAGTGCTGCTGCTTCAATTCTTAACCAGTTGCCGACTGCTGCGCGGCCGTTTTACATCGGCAGAATGGCACGCGTAAGCAAAAGGGCGTACCCGTACGTCCTTTCATATTTCGTATTTCCTGTATTTCCCGCCTGAGCTTGAGAAATTACTCAGAACCCCTGAACATTATATATATATATATATATATATATATATATATTTTTTTTTTTTTTTTTTAGCAGACACCCTAGGGAATAAAATGGCGGTCGTTGCAACTTTTTATTTCGCACAATATTTGCTCAACAATTTTTCGAACGTGTTTTTTTTTTTGGAAAAAAAAACTGTATCGTGATTTAAAAAATAACAAAACAGTAAAGTTAGCCCAAATTTTTTGTATAATGTGAAAGATGATGTTACGCCGAGTAAATAGATACCCAACCTATCACGCTTTAAAATTGCGCACACTCATGGAATGACGCCAAACTTCGGTACTTAAAAATCTCCATAGGCGTCGCTTTTTTTTTTTACAGGTTACATGTTACATGTTTTGAGTTACAGAGGAGCTCTAGTGCTAGAATTGTTGCTCGTACTCTAATGCACGTGGCAATACCTCACATGTGTGGTTTATACAGTGTTTACATATGTGGGCGGGACTTACGTGTGCGTTCGTTTCTGATTGCGAGCTACGGGAGACATTTTTATTTTTTAATATTTTTTTACTTTTTTAAAATTTTACACTTTCTTTTACATTTTTTTTTTGGATCACTTTTATTCCTATTACAAGGAATGTAAACATCCCTTCGTTTGTGACAGGTCCTCTTGATGGAGAGATGCAGGGTCAATAAGACCCCACATCTCTCCTCCAGGCTGGAAAGCCTTTTCGGAAAAGAAAATCACATCTCATGCTTACCAGCCGTGATCGCGGCTGTGTTTACATTCGCGGCCCGGACGTGACGTCATAACGACGCACCCTGGGCCTCCGACGGTCATAGAGATGACTGGTGACCATATGGTCACCGGAAGTCTCTATGGTCATCATCCGGCGGCGGCCGATGGCACGGGAATGTAGCTGCAGGCATCATTCAGATATTCCCACTGAAAGTCAAAGAAGTTATATATGACGTCTTTGAGTGGGAAGTGCTGAAACCTAGAATCTACCAGTGTAGAACTTCTAGATTGAGTGGCCATCTTAGATTAGAGTTGAGTCACCTTCCTAAATTATAAAGTAGACTGAAGTAAACTGAAGACAGAACTTTTTTTTTACATTTTGGATAGAGTAAGGCTGGCCATACATTATACAATTTTCTTATACAATTTTTTCTTTTACCAAAACCATATAATATGAGGTCAAACCTAAACACTTTCAATTTGTATGCAATCAGGCAGGCCCTTGCGCTACACAGTTGAAGGTAAATCTAATGAAAATTGTATAAGAACATTTTTGATTCGGAACAAAACAAACTGTACATGTCTAGGAGTATGGGCACTGCCTGATCCACTTTTTTCATTTTTTGGAAGTTGGGATGTATCCAAATTTACAAATTACAATAGTGACGAATTTAAAATGAATCCAAAATAACAAAACAAAATTTGTCCGAAATTCGAATTTGAATCGAATGTGAAAAACAATTTGAAAACAAGCATTGAATAAAATGGAATAGGAAATAAAGGAATACAATAGAAAAGAATAGAATAAAGTAAAACAGAATAGAATAGACATGTGCACCGTCAATAAATTTGTTCCGTTTTGTTTGAAAATGAATTTGTATTTCGTGTCAGAAATTCAATTTGGATTCGTACGAAATACAAATTTTCGTTAGATTCGTAAAACTTTTCGTAACAATTGCGAATGTTCGTTATGATGAATTTATCATTATGAGGGGCTCCCACCATCCCTGTGCTGAGTTCCCAGGTCTTAGTGTACACCCGCTGTGCCCATTAGGAGGGGCTCCCACCATCCCTGTGCTGAGTTCCCAGGTCTGAGTGTACACCCGCTGTGCCCATTATGAAGGGCTCCCACCATCCCTGTGCTGTGCTGACTTCCTGGGGTTTTAACTTTTAGGTTCGCTAACTTTTCGTAACAATTGCGAATGTTCGTTATGATGAATTTATCATTATGAGGGGTTCCCACCATCCCTGTGCTGAGTCCCAGGTCTGAGTGTACACCCACTGTGCCCATTATGAGGGGCTCCCGCCATCCCGGTGCTGAGTTCCTAGGTCTTAGTGTACACCCGCTGTGCCCCTTATAAGGGGGCTCGCACCATCCCTGTGCTGAATTCCTGGGGTGTTTAACTTATACGAATAATCGTAGTTAACGAATATTCTGTCCGATTCTGTTGTAACGGAATTTGGATCCGAAGTTCGTATACAAAATTTCGTATTTCGTACAAAATTCGTATGCACGGATTCGTACGAAACTAATCGCACGCATGTCTAGAATAGAACAGAACATAAAAGAATAGAATAAAATATAATATAAAATAAAGGAATAGAATATAAAATAATGTAAAAGAATATAAAATAAAGGAATAGAATATAAAGGAATGTAAAAGAATAGAAAACAATAGACTTGCATAGAAAATGAAATGATAGCATAGAATATAAAAGAATACAATAGAATAGAGTAAAACATAACAAAATTGAATAGAATAGAATATAAAAGAATGTAAAAGAATATAAAATAAAGGAATAGAATATAAAGGAATGTAAAATAATAGACTTGCATAGAAAATAAAATAATAGAATAGAATATAAAAGAATACAATAGAAAAGAGTAAAACATAACAAAAATGAATAGAAAAAAAAAATTATAATAAATTAAACAGAAATCCAGCCTTAAATACTGCGTCGGCCTTCTACGCTAAGCAGCATTTCTGCAGGAAACAAGTAACTGAATTATATAATATATATATGTTTTCCAGTGGAGAGCTCCAGGCCTACATTTTTAGTTAAACCTACTTAACCTCCGAGCACTCAACAAAGGATTAAACCAGGTTTGTTACAACAAAGCTGTAATATGCTTGCATTTTATTTATTTTTTCACTTCCAGCCCTCTTCCACCCAAACCAGAATCAGAATCCTAAGGCAGTGTTCTCTTTAAACAGAGCAGAAGAAAAAAAAAAAATAAAAATAAAAAAAAATCTGGCTACAATTAATTACAGTGATACAATACAGCAAAATGCATTTATGAGATTCGATCGGCAGACTTTATTCAATAACAGTAATTTGTTTTTAAGATACATTTCATTTGTTGTAAATTGAAAAGTATCATTTGCTTCTGCTTACCATGCAGGATGGAGAGGTGACTGCTGAGCTGGTAAAACAGAACATTACACGTTTTACCTCGCTACCCACTCCTATTTATTTTCTTGGACGGCGAGCAGCTCAGTTTAATCCTCATGCGATAAACCACCGGTTTATTATTTACAGCGAGCCGCATTTCCTAACTGCTAAAACCCCCAAAAAAGCGCAAAAATGCTTTATGAACTTTTATTTAGAGGTGGGCTTCATTTTGTGTTTTTTTTTTTTAGAAGAAAAAAAAATGATAAGCTCTTTTTTTTTAAAGTCTAAAATAAGTATTAAATCTTCCATTTGTAATGTACAGCCTTCTTCAATAGAATGCTACTTCTTAGCCACTTCAGCCCCGTAAGGTTTTGGTGTTAAACTGGCAGTAATGCACACAAAACGATATGGCGTTAAACTGGCAGTAATGCACACAGACCTATATAGTGTTAAACTGGCAGTAACGCACACAGAACTATATGGCATTAAACATATTTCACTATGCCCATTTCAGATGTGCTCATCTCTTGGACATACAGAGGCACAGAAGTACAGTAACCACATAAAAGCTATATTGTTTTTTTTATTTTTATTTTTTTATTGTTATTTTTACCCCCCTTCCTGACCAGGCACTGCGTTTTGTGACACGGCACTGCGTTACTTTAACTGACAATTGCGCGAGATTGTGCTTCTTTTCCTTCTCTATTTGTCTTTAGTAAATCAACCCCCACAACCTCTTGGATATCAAAGTCTTTCTTTGGCTAGGTTTTCGCTAGCCCAATCTGGGAATAAGATCCATGCACCTTTTTAATCCATGCACATAAAAGCTATATTGTTTATATTTATATGTGATATTATATATGTGATATTTTTTGGGGTTTTTTTATTGTTATTTTTTCATGTGTGTAGGAGTGTGCTTGTATGACTCCATTACCCAGTCAGTGTTTTTCTAATGCCGCGTACACACGGTGGGAATTCTCGTCGAAATTTCACTCAAACTGTCTTGCATACACACGGTCACACCAAATTCCGACGGTCAATAACACCAGCGGCATACAACACGTTCGACTGCACTATAAAAGGGAAGTTTAATGCTTCCGAGCATGCGTCAAATTGTTTCCAAGCATGGGTCGGAATTTTGCATGTCGGAATTGCATACACACGATCGGAAAATCCGATAGGAAGGTTTTCCGTCGGAAAAATTAAGAACAGGTTCTCAATCCAAAGTCAGTCGGAAATTCCGACAGAAAAAGACCGATGGGCATACACACGGTCGGAAAATCAGATGAAAAGCTCCCATCGGACTGTTTCCATTCGAAATTCCGACCGTGTGTACGCGGCATTAGAGTATGTTGATCTTTTTGTGTAGCTGCGCAGAGTTTTTATATTAAGCGTTTTTTTTAAAATGCTAAATATGCGTGGAGTTACTTTCCAAGTGGCTGTTTCCACATTGTAAGCCAGCAATGCAGACGCTCGGTCTGTACACTAGTTATTTAGACTCCGAAGTCATTTGTTGCAGTGCTTTCATGAATACCAACCCAGCCAGCCGCTGTTATGAAACCTACTAGATCAGTGCCTAAATTCATCATAGACAGATGGCTAATTTGACTAAACCAACTTCTCTGCACAGGAGCAATTCCTCTGCTCGTTGTGTTTTACGGTGATAAGGCTGCTACATCCACATGTCCATCTATCACTTTCACAGACATTTGTACAGGAAGGATCCAACGGAAATGTTTTAAAGTATACATCATGCCCTGTAATATAACACCCAAAGGGTACTAGACTTTCGGACTCATTTATTGGGGTGGTGCAAAGAGCAGATTCATAGCTGCTTCCCGTGGGCTGCTTTTTGATATGTTAGGCAGAGTGAATGCCAACCATCTGGACAGAATGGCACCACTGCCTTTTTTTTTATGGACACGTGTTTATACCAGGTATGAACAGGGGGAAAGGTTTTGGTGGGATTTGTAAGGTGCCAGGCAAAATAGCAAACTAGCATATAAGTTAAAAAACATCAGAGATGTAAAAAGTAGGGCTGTTACTGATTAAAATTTTCGTGTTCGATTAATCGTTTTTTTTTTTTTTATCGATTAATCGACTAATTTTGATTAATTATAACGCACATACAGATCCAACTACTTTTAGCTGATCTCCTTGCATTGCAACTCTGCATTAGTCAGTGGTAAATGTGGTATACACTATATACAATCACCCGACACTAGTTAGTTTCCACAATCCATGACTTAACTTCACAGTTCACACAAATACGTTTTAAATTCAAACTGTAGCACTGACATAAGTAATTTTTTTTCCCCAGTAGCGTGACAATCCCTCCACCTCCGGTCTAACTAATCACTCTCACCTTATGGCATGGACCCCTGTGCAAACAGGTGGTCATGCAAGCGGGTATCAAAAGGGTTAACAGGGACCATAAACTTCTCTCACGTTGTCTTAGATCTCAGCAAGGACGCCAGGTCATGGGTAGAAAGAAAAGATCTAAGTGCTCACCGCTTAAGTATAATTGATTAAATTTTTGTGTTCAAACACAAACTACTCACATAAAGATGATAAAAACACAGCATGTAAAGCCGACAATCGTGTTAGTTCCGTAGGGCAGCAGCGGGTGACGTCATACTTAGCTCCTCCCCCGTACGCGTTAAGTTCAATCAGAACTTCAACATCACCGGACTCCTCCCCCCTTCCCTTTGTTAGCAGATGGAGGCACTTGGGGAAGGGGGAGGAGTCCGGTGACATCGATGTCTGTGACGTCACCGGAGAGGTGAGTACCAATCAAAAGAATTTTGATCAATCAAAAAATTTTTGATCGATCAAAAAAATGAACTATTAATCGAGGAATTAATCTTTAATTTGCACAGCCCTAGTAAAAAGATATAGAAAAAGTTTATTACATAAAACACAATTAGAGAAAAACTTGGCTGTACATCGGTTATGCAGCCATAGATACACATTTACCCAAAAAGGTCACTCAACAGTAACTGGAGTGGGAACTCACGACATGTTTCGGCCTTTTTGGGGGCTTCTTCAGGGAATGTTTAGATGGAAGGTGGATGTGATGCTGCATAGAGAAATACAATTAAGAAATACACATGTAATGGTCATACGACAATTCTACATAATGTAGGTGTATTGTTGACCCAATGCTCATTAACCACCTGACGAAGAGTGTATTACCTGCAGCTTGGAATGAGGCCAAAATGGAAAGAACAGACACTACGCGCCACTATAGATTGCCAATCACAAGGGGGTCCAGAGGGCAAGGCCCAGGAACCAATTTCTGTCTGGTGAGGAGAAGGTGTAAATATGTGTACACAAATATTTGCTAATAGGTAAATTGGAATGGTGGGGGAAGGGAAGGGTGTGTGAATAGGTATGGTGGGAAGGAAGCGCGGGAATGAGAAGTGAAAGGAAAAAAAGGGGGAGGGAAAAGGAAGGAGGGGAGGGAGAACCAAGATAAGTCGGGAAAGAGAAGGAAAAGTGGTGGCACAGGAGGAGGGATGAGGAAAGAAGGGGGAGGGGAAAGGGAAGAGGAAGAAAGGAGGGGATGGAAAAGGGAGAAGGGAAGGAGGGGGAGGGTAAACGGGGGGAAAGGTAAGAGGGGGGAGGGGACATAAAAAACAGTGAAGGGAGGATAGAGAGGGAAAGAAGGGATAGTGAGGTGAAAAGGAGCGAGAGAGGAAAGAATAGTGGAGAAAGTGGGGGGGGGGGGAGAGGCGAGAAAGAAGAGTGGAGGGAGTGCAGGGGAAGGGGTGGACAGAATGGAAAGAAAGGGAAGGTAGGGAAAGAAAGGGGGAAAAATGGGCAAAGGGGTGGAGAAGAGGGGAGAGGGAAGGGTGGACAGGATGGAAAGAAAAGGATGGTGGGGAAAGAGGAGGGGAAAGATGGGGAAGGGGAGGGGGGGTGAAGGGGGGGGGGAGATGGGGGAAAAGGGGGGGAAGGGTTGGTGGAAGTGGGGAGAGGGGAAGGAAGGGAAAGGTAGTGGGGTGAAGGGAAAAAAGGGGGAGGGAAAAAAAATAGAAGTGATGGGAACGTGAGGGGTTAAAACCAATCAATTCCTGGTTAGAAAGGTGAGTGCAGAAATAAAGATCAAAATATACAAAAGACATTACCGTGATAATTAGTAATGAGTTAAAGTGCACAATTTGAGGGGTGGTGAAGTGAGGACAAAATGAATTTGCATATAAGCAAATATACTTACTAATGACCAATCTGATCAGTGATAGGCCAGGGGTGCCTATATTGTAGGGTCATTTCTGGTTTCAAAGAAGGATTATACATTAATGTAAGTATAAATATTTTATAGATATTTTCTCCAAAGAGTAAATGAGTAAATACACAAGAGTTGGCTGTGTGCTGTAGAGGAATAATTGATTTAAGGATACCAGTAATATTGTAACATATATATGTGTAGATAAGTATATCTGCATTAGTCATCCAAAATATTTGGAGACAAAATCCCTGTTAGCAAAAACGTCTTTCCCCATTCAAAGGATGGTGATTCGTGTTTATACCAGGTTTCACCAGCAGGTGGTAATCTAGGAAAACATCTGTAACTGCAATCCATGGACATAGTAAAATCTTAAAGTTGACGGACACACAGAAGGATCACAAACAGAGGAGTTTTCATCAGATACATAGACAACAGATTGATAATTTCTGTCCTAAAATGATTGTAAAGGCAGAGAGTTTTTTTTTTTTTATCTTTTTATCTCAGCCCCCCTCAGCCCTCCCCCAATACTTACCTGGGCCCCATCTCCGTCCAGCGATGTGCATGAGTGATTCAGCCGTCTGGGACTCTCCTTCCTGATTTGGGTGAGACACAGTAGCAGCTACACTCTGTGAAGTCTCAGGAGCGAGCAGAGAGCCAACAATAATCAGGCAAAATGACAGGAAAGTCGGTGGATCCAGACTCCAGAGCCAGACCATTGTCCGTATTACACTGTATGAAAGTCTGTAGACCCTCCCACAGGTATTTAGCTAGATTTTAACAGAATGGGGGCACTTCTGAGAGGGCTGGAAGGATTTATAGATATCAGCAGCTCACATGTAATATAGATGTATAGATGTAAGAAAAAAAAAAAAGGAAATCCATACTTCTCTTTGAACTCTTTCTGCCTTATATATATTTTACTTGGCTTTCATTTCCTGGGCAGCATTTGCTGGTACAGTTTTACTTGTCAACTGAAACTGCTTTCGGAGGCAACTTTCAGGTCACTTTAAAACAGCTGATGCAGCAGCAGATAGTGAAAGTTGCCTAGAGAAGACTGCATACAGGTTAACATTCGTTGTATAGAGCACTCCCAGAGCCCAGAAACCCCTCATTTATGGAAATCTAGACCAGCACCTATGGCCAAGAGTATACCCTACTCCCTTTTGTCAGAAGCTCCTTTCTATTGGCAAGTGAGGTTGCCCATCATACTTGTGGGTCAATCATAAGGTACAGTAGGGGGGCAGACAAAAGCTCTCCCCCTTAGGAACTAGTGGGGATAGTGGGCAACCACAGGTCTAGGGTTTTGGGGCTCCCATTGGTCTCTAGACTGTTATAATTTAGGTGCCTCGTTTCATTAATTGGTGATGTCTGAGTTCTGGTAAAGTGGCCGTAAGATCACTTTAACAACTAACGGTGAGCTAATTTCATATTAGAATATGCCTTTGCTAGGCTGTGTTTTGTGGTGAAATATTCAATCAGTCAACAGAGAACAAATGAGTTTTATTAGCTCTATCTAATTAATTCCTTTTATTGCAGAGACCTCTGGAGTCCAGTAGGACCATTAACCATTTTGTCAGCTCCACATTGATGTGGGTTTTTCCCTTAATTGTCCTATTATATGTGATCTATGACAAGTGCTTAACCTTTTTACGGCTCCAGTCCTTTACATAGACACCTTTATGATATGCCTTTTATGCTAAGTCTCTAATTTGGGCATATTTTTTACTCCTGTTTTCAGTCATTAGCCTGACAAGTCAAATAAGTCTTCCAAGAGAACAAAATGGCCAGAGTTGTAATAAACTTGAAGTACATTCTCTATTGTTACCATTCTTTATGTTTATTCGCGCTCATTCATCCGTGGACAAGAAATTTATTGTGGAAGTAGCAAACAATTTGCAAAGGTTTTTTTTTTTTTTTATATTATTATTAAGGAAAATAGCACAGTTTGCTTCTTTGTTTAGGATACTTTTTTTTAATAAGGCAAAGAACAATGTGCAGAATGCAGCAGCCCATGGAAAACGATAAAAAATTATCTTTCATTGTTTATGTTATGTACATGTTCTATGCCTGCATTAATACATAAAAAAAAAATTTTTGTTTGTTAATAACCACTTCAGCCCCGGACCAATTGGCAGCCAAAGGACCAGGCCCCTTTTTGCGATTCGGCACTGCGTTGCTTTAACTGACAATTGCGCAGTCGTGCGACGTGGCTCCCAAACAAAATTGGCGTCCTTTTTTTCCACAAATAGAGCTTTCTTTTGGTGATATTTGATCGCCCCTGCGGTTTTTATTTTTTGCCTTATAAACAAAAATATAGCGACAATTTTGAAAACAATGCAATATTTTTTGCTTTTTGCTATAATAAATATCCCCAAAAAATATATAAAAAAACATTTTTTTTCCTCAGCTCAGGCCGATACGTATTCTTCTACATATTTTTGGAAAAAAAAAATCGCAATTAGCTATTATTGATTGGTTTGCGCAAAAGTTATAACGTTTACAAAATAGGGGATAGTTTTATAGCATTTTTATTAATATTTTTTTTTTTTTACTAGTAATGGCGGCGATCAGCGATTTTTATTGTGACTGCGACATTATGGCGGACACATCGGACATTTTTGACACATTTTTGGGACCATTGTCATTTATACAGCAATCAGTGCTATTTAAATGCATTGATTCCTATGCAAATGACACATGCAGTGAAAGAGTTAACCACTAGGGGGAGGGGAGGGTTTATGGGCTGTGACGTGTTGTGTGTTTTTTTTTTACATTGGGGGGCGGGGCTGACGTCTGACGTCATTGATCGGCTTTCCCGATGACCGGGAACAGCCGATCAATGACAGGCAGAGTAGGAAGCGCGGGAGAGGTTTGTTTACACAGACCTCTCCCCGTTCTTCAGCTCTGTGACCCGATCGCGGGACACCAACGGCGATCGGGTCCACTGGTCCCGCGGCTGTGGTCACGGAGCTCCCGACCGGGTCGCGAGCGTGCCGCAGGCAATTAAAGGGCCACGTACCCGTACGTGATTTTGCCTGCCCGTGCCATTCTGCCGCAGTATATCTGCGTGAGGCGGTCGGGAAGCGATTAAATAACATGTAAAAAATATCAGCGAGTTGGAAAATAATTGTATAATTTTTTTATGTTTTATAAAGTTTTATTCAATGTATTTTCTGTAAGTATTACAGTTTGTTAATACATATTTACATGGGACAGCTATTTTTGCTCACAGTTTTTAATGCTCTGGGGAAACAGTCACTATCAGGGGCAGACTGACAATACATGGGGCCCCCGGGAAATCGGAGATTATGGGGCCACACAGTATACACACACACAGTATACAATAACACAGTATACACAGACATGTTTCTATTGGCTGAGAAGGTACTGGAGAGGTGGGGCATTTCAGAAACAGATAAAAAAAAACACAGATTTTTACATACTGTCCCTGGTTTTACTTTTAGGACCAAAAGGATGTCGGTAAGGGACATTTCAGAAACAGATGTAAAAAAAACTTCTGGAAGTGTCAGATTTATGGACCCCCTGCTGCACTCAGCGCTCCAGTCGGCCATCACCTAAATCATTATTCTTTGCTTATACCTATAGTGCCGCTCTAAGCAAAGAAGGGAAATATGTATGGTCCCCCTGGTGCTCAGGAATGGGGTGCCATCATTAATTATCACCATCCAGTAGTGTATAGCATACTTAGAAAAACCTCTGCTCTCCCAATCCTGTCTGTGTAGTTAACATGTGTGAGATGGCCTCAGCCTTGCACCACTTCACAATCCACACCCTTTGACATGTTTCGCCCCGCCTCTATGACTAACCCCCGGTGGATGGGACGAAACATGTCAGAGGGTGTGGCTTGTGGACTGGTGCAAGGCTGAGGCCATCTCACACGTGTTAACTACACAAACAGGAATTGGAGAGCAGTGATTTTTTGAAGTAAATCATTACTTAAAGTGGAAGTAAACCCCCCTATCGTTTTCTAGCCAAGGAAGCTGCCATCTTTGCCTCAGTTTATTCTTCAACTGCCACGGTGCTGCACATGTGATCCGTTATGACACCAGCCATTATATATGGTTTATGTTTGGTTGAGAGCACAACCACAGGCGGTACCCCATTTTGGTACACAATGGGGTTTTTTTTACTAAAGCTGTTAAATGCAAAATCAGGGTTTACTTCCGCTTTAACAGAAAGCAGAGAGAAACCACAGTGTTTGATTTCCCAAGCTTATATTTAACAAGCCGAGGTTAGAAGCCACTTGCTTTCTATGCAGAATAGCCTAGTTTTGCACTTTCTAGCTTTAGTAACAGCTAAATTGCATGGTGCACATAAAATATATATATATGTATGTGTATGTATGTATGTAATTTAGCATTTCTGCCTGCAGGGGGCATGCGTGCCCTGCATATTCACAGCATCTGCCGATCTGTAGGTGCCGGGCACTCAATATTCTCCAGCACCTGCCAATCGTCGGTGAAGAACCCCAAACAGCGACGATCTGCCTATGTAAACAAGGCAGATGGCATTCTGACAGGGAAGAAGGGATGGATTCTGTGTTCCTTCAAAGCAGGGACTAGAATCCGTGTCTCTTCCCATAGTAAAAGAACCACACAGTGTACACTAAAACACTGGCTAGGCACACGTTTAACTCGCCCTAGCACTGATCACTGTATTAGTGTCAATTGTTCCCCAAAAAGTGTCAAAAGTGTCAGTTAGGCCCCTTTCACACTGGGGCGGGGAGCCGCGGTGACGGTAAAGCAGCGCTATATTTAGCGCTGCTTTACCGTCGTTTTAACCGCAGTATTCGGCTGCTTGCGGTGCGGTTTTACCCCCCGCGAGTGTCCGAAAAAGGGTTAAACACCCCCGCAGAGCGCCGCCGTAGTGGCGCTTTGCAGCGGTATTGCCGCGGTTTTCCATTCAAATCAATGGGAAGGAGCGGTATAGGAGCGGTGAACACACCGCTCCTATACCGCTCCAATGCTGCTAGCAGGACTTTTTTTGCCGTCTTTCACACTGGAGTTAAAGGGGCCGGTATTTTTCAGGCGGTAAACAGGCGCTATTTTTAGCGCTGTACCGCATGAAAAACGCCCCGGTGTGAAAGGGGCCTTAGTGTGCAATCCAGCCACTATAAGTCGCTTATTGCCGCCATTACTAGTAAAAAAAAGAGTAAAATAATAAAAAATTCCAGTATATATCCCATAGTTTGTAGATGCTATAACATTTGCGTAAACCAAACAATATGTGCTTATTGGGAATTTGTTACCAAAAATATGTAGCAGAATACATATTGGCCTAAATTTACGAAGAAATTCGATTTTTTTTCACTTTTTTTATTGGATGTGTTTTTTATAGCAGAAAGTAAAAAAAGTTTTTTTTTCTGTTTTTTTAATTGTCTATTTTTTTGTTTATAGTGCAAAAAATAATAAACTAAAAGTTGATCAAATACCACCAAGAAAAAGCTCTATTTGTGGGGAAAAAAAAGGACATCAACTTTATTTGGGCACAGCATTGCATGACCGCGCAAGCGTCAGTTAAAAATAACGCAGTCCTGTATCGCAAAAAAAATGGCCTGGTCAGGAAGGGGGTAAAACCCTTCACGGAGCTGAAGTGGTTAAATACTGCCTATTGTTTGTCTTGGTTCTCGGGATTTAGCTGTATTTTCCTGCAGCTCTTATTTTCCTGCCTCCCCTAATCCGGCTAAACGCTAGACAGAAGCATCCAGCACATTTATTTCAGTAACTGTTATGTTTAGTGTTCTGCTGCATGTGTTAAAGCCCCATGCAGTCAGTGAAAAGAAGATATTTCAGTGCTGTGTGTGTATATGACAGGAGGCTCAGTGCAGAGAAGGAAGCAAATTCCCCGGAGAAACCTAAGAAGATAAAATTCTATAAATACTCTCTGTCTATACAAAGCTGCCAGAGATCTCATCTTCAGTCAAAAAACAAAATATGCTATTATTACACTTAGGGAAATTGCCAGGATCAGTTCAACTATTCGCATTATTATTGATCAGAGTGGTTTCTATCACTTAGATTGCTCGAAAGATGATGTACATAGAATTAGAATTGTATAAGGGATTTCTTGTTTAAAAATGAAATATCCCATCTTCTTGTACCAATGGCGCATGCAAACTGTTGTGGACCCCTTTGGTGGGAAATAAGTAGTGGGGGCCCTTCCCTTGGGTTTTTGAGTTTCTTGCTACTTTACTCATGGTCATGCCTGTTTGGAGTGGTACAACTGGTCAATGTGGAGTCTTGGTTCCATCAGGAACTCATAGGGTGTCTACAGAATTTTGGCCTGGAAGTAACTTGTTGCAGCTCATGGAAGAACTGGGAAACTTTGACGCAATCACAACCACCTAGTCCCTAGAAGGGACTGACTGCGAGCCATTTTTGGTGCCAAGTTAGCTAAGCTGACTTATTGATTAATGGGCATAGTAAAAGTTGGGTGTTCGGGAATAATTAGCTTCCTTTGCAACTTTCAGTATACGGGGACATGTCATCCTAGGACAGTGATGTTCGTTATCATTTGTTAAAACGATAGCGAAAATATCCGAAATTCGGACGAAAATGCATTCGGACGAAAACGAATGCACATGTCTACTGATTAGATAGAGATTGAATGGATAGATAGATGTGTCCTAATATACAGTTTTGGTATATCTAAAGGAGATTGTACAAAAATGTACAATCACACTGTATTGTGTATTGCCACCCTAAAGAAGTAAGAAAATGAGTGGAAATAAAAAAGAGGTGGTATAATGATGAGAGAGGTGTGGTCCAGAGAGGTAAAACATGCCCTATTCTGTGATGCAGTAACGTAGTGCATGATGGGATATGACATTTCCTGGACGGTCACATGATGCTACAGGAAGTCGGGAAATGCATTTTTAAAAACTTTATCAAAGAGATGCAGATTCAAAGCTGCCATGGATTAGGTAATAGAGAGGTGAACACATTGGCATCTCTTGGGCAGAAAAGACATTAGAAAAGGCTTGCATTTAGTATGGAAAGTGAAATTCTGCCTGAAAAGGTGAACTAATGCCGCGTACACACACGGTCGGAATTCTCGTCGGAAAAAGCTCTGATGGTTTTCCCATCGGAATTCCGACGGAATTTCACTCAAACTGTCTTGCCTACACACGGTCACACCAAATTCCGACGGTCAATAACACCACGCCTTGAAAAACGTTCGACTGCACTATAAAAGGGAAGTTTAATGCTTCTGAGCATGCGTCGAATTGTTTCTGAGCATGCGTCGGAATTTTATGTGTCGGAATTGCATACACACGATCGGAAAATCCGATAGAAAGGTTTTCCGTCGGAAAAATTAAGAACAGGTTCTCAATCCAAAGTCCGTCGGAAATTCCGACAGAAAAAGACGGATGTGCATACACACGGTCGGAAAATCCGATGAAAAGCTCCCATCGGACTGTTTCCATCGGAAATTCCGACCGTGTGTACGCCGCATTAGCCTTTAATTGTGTGGGTTAGATATGCAGTATTAGTACCATCATCTGGAGCTTTTCCGGTGAATATGTACCACAGCTATATGTAGGGATGTTTATTAGTACGACAACTGGAATCCTTTAGGTTTCGGCATCCCTTATTTTTTGATAAGATCAAAATGGTATGGAATAATCTGAAGGCAAAGTAGAAACCACTTTAAACAGGTTGCCCTGATAAGAAGTATTCATTATTATTAAAGCAGAATTCCAAGCAAACCTTTTAATCTAAGGATTTCAATTTTATGCCCCATAAATGTTTTATATGCTCCACTATGGAAGAAGGTATTTTCTCTGCACTTATTAGTAATTCTGTCACCAGCACACGATAAAAAAGTGCTCTACTCAACTGCTTACCCCCTCCTTCTTCAGTATGTTGCGCAGTAGATTATGAGATACGATATACAGTAAAACCGGGAAAAGCTGTACTACTGAAGAGCCAATCCAGACACAAGCTTTGAGGCACTAACGCAGAGTATTATTTGGGCTGTCAGATGGACGTTACACAATACACAAAGTGAAATATTGGGGGTTCAACCATAGGTTACCCATCAGGACTTAGTGGCTGTGATTTGATATGACAAGCCTGATTTTATAGCCAATCTTCATGGTCACCACAATCTATATATCTGTCAATGGACCCATCCACTGGCGGCTTTTCACAAGAAGGATAGCCATACACAGCGGACATTTATGGTCAAATGCTCCGCCCAT
The DNA here is from genome assembly GCA_028564925.1 of Lithobates sylvaticus. NCBI lineage: Eukaryota > Metazoa > Chordata > Amphibia > Anura > Ranidae > Lithobates > Lithobates sylvaticus. The sequence goes on from CM053038.1 coordinate 51,520,881, forward strand.
AGGCTATAGAAGAATTCTAATGTTGGTTGACTAGTAATAATAATTAATAAATATAATTATTACTAGTGTCATACAACATTAGAATTCTACTATAGCTTGTAGGCGGAACATTCGACCGGAAATGTACGATTGCGGCGATTGCTTATTCGAATCTTCTTCATGTCGAATCTTTTCTCTCTATGTAGAATCATCTTGGACTAATAGAGTTAGGTTAGGCACATTCGACTTTTTTTGCTATTGCTATTGTCGAATCTTTTCTCTCTATGTCGAATCAGTTTAGCTGCTCCGTCAAATCTTCTTAGAACATTCGACAGACGCCATAAGCCTTCGATGACAGATTCAACCTTAATTATTTCGGATTTTCAGACGAATGCATTTTTTAACGAAACAAAATAAATAAAAACGAATTTTGGGAGTAACTAAATAAATACATTTTTCGGATGAAAACAAAATTCCGAAACAAAATATTTCAGTATGCACATGTCTACTCAAAACACAATTTTATGCCCCATAAATGTTTTATATGCTCCACTATGGAAGAAGGTATTTTCTCTGCACTTATTAGTAATTCTGTCACCAGCGCACGATAAAAAAAGTGCTCTACTCAACTGCTTACCCCCTCCTTCTTCAGTATGTTGCGCAGTAGATTATGAGATACGATATACACTAAAACCGGGAAAAGCTGTACTACTGAAGAGCCAATCCAGACACAGACTTTGAGGCACTAAAGCAGAGTATTATTTGGGCTGTCAGATGGACGTTACACAATACACAAAGTGATATATTGCGTGTTCAACCATAGGTTACCCATCAGGACTTAGTGGCTTTGATTTGATATGACAAGCCTGATTTTATAGCCAATCTTCATGGTCACCACAATCTATATATCTGTCAATGGACCCATCCACTGGCGGCTTTTCACAAGAAGGATAGCCATACACAGCGCTGCCATGTGATTAGCTACAGACCAGGCCTGACAGCCAAATACATTTTCATTCTGGCCTTTGGCCACCCATTTCTTGTTATAAATTAAGAAAATCATTCAACCTAAGCTTCTGACCACATGTCTATTGACAAATGTTTGTAACGCTACCTTCCATTTTGCTGGCAAGTGATAGGCACACGTGCAGCTTTTGAATTATGCACCACGCCACATTCGATTATAGACAATTAAAGAACTCTTCTAAATATGATTTGCATCTAAGCTGGCTGTATCACAAAATCTCGTTGTAATTCTTGTAAAAGAGAAACTTAACCCTTTCTGGGAACACATGCTCATTGTGGTATTTAGGTGCTTCTAACTGGCAGATATATGCACACATGGTTGAATTTTTCTAGAATACGACACACAAGGTTGAGTTTTAGTTCCTACTTAACAAGCCATAGATAATTAAGTCTGAACCAGACGTTAAAAATCTGTCTCATTTTAAAGCAGATTTTTTCCGCTTCCACATTATGGCTATACTTCTGCTGTCCTCCATCAACGTAAGCTCTGAGCTCCCTGCCACCAGCCCTTTGCCACCACTGCCATCTTTATCAGGTTTAGAGTCTTCTTGCTTTGCTCATTAAAAATCCACTGATGATGTAACTCGAACAGTTGAGTTACAGTATCCTGGAATCTGGTACCATCCTTGACATCTTACATATACAGTGAAGCCTCGGATTACGAGCATAATCCGTTCCAGGAGAATGCTCGGAATCCAAAGTACTCGCATATAAAAGTGAGTTTCCCCATTGAAGCCAATGGAAACTAAAATAATTTGTTCCGTATTGACTTCAATGGCATGCAATACCGCATGCGGCCAGAGCCGGGGGGCGCCGGAGAGCCTCGGAAACAGCCGAAAAGGCCCAAGGACACAAGGACAACGGCAAACCTCAGTAAACCTCGGTAAGACTTTGTTCCCGAGATTTGCCGAGGTCAGCAGAGCTGTCCTCGGGCCATAACTGAAAGAAGATTATGTAGTCCCATGAAGCCTTTTGGGCAAAACTGCAAACCTTTTCCAAAATATCCTCATTTACAGTGAAATTTCATTAAAGTTTGGGTGTTTTTTTGCAACCGGCAAGGCAATGTGATCATGTGCTAGTATGTATCGCATACACGCATATGTAAAACTTACCTAAGAACAAAGCCCCTCCAGCGATGCTCTGTCATCGGTGAAGGAGCTTCCATCTTCACCCGATCTTCCTTCTGGGCTCGAAGACTCTGGTTGTGTGAGTGGCCATAGCTGCAACAACAACACTCCCACGCATGCTCGCGTGGGCAGCCGCCTACGGCACAGGACTGTGAAGGAATGGTCTGGGTAATCGTTCCTTCAGAGCACATGCGCAGGTGACGCCACCGCCTACATCTACGGTACACGTTTAGGAAATATTTACAGTACCAATAGGTAATCCTTATTATAGGCTTACCTATAGGTAAGAATTATGCATGGGAGTTTGATACCACGTTAAAATAAAAATGTTGAATTTCACTCTTCCCTACCAATAAGCCAATTACAGCTGCAGAGGATAGGAATGCAGAGGAGTTATATCTAGAGCCTCGGAAACGGCCAAAAAGGCCAGAGGACACCTCGGCTGACCTCAGCAAACCTCGACAAACCTTGGAAAGACTTTGTTCCCGAGATTTGCCGAGGCCAGCAGAGCTGTCCTCGGGCCATAACTGAAGATCTGCTGACCTCGGGTCTTTCCGTGCATTTCCAAACGGCGCTGTTCGGCTCGGCTCAGCTCCGGTGCCTCCCCCCCACTCAGGCCAAACGCAGTACTGCACACCGCTTTGGCCTGAATCGTGCTCGTATTGCAAAACAACACTCGCAAACCGAGTTAAGATTTTTAAAAATACAGTGCTCGTATTTTGCGAAACGCTCGTTAACTGCATTACTCACAATCCGAGGTTCTACTGTATCCGGAATGGGCCATGACTGTACAATGCATTGTGCATAGACATTTGGCAGCAGACAGGTAAAAGTTTTTTTGGCCAGAATTTTTTTTTTTTCTACTAACAAATTCTACCTGCTGGCAATTTTTTGACTAGCAAGTTTAGTTCCACTTTAAAATGATATTCTGCTTATTATTGAAACTGTTTGCCTTCAGATTGTCTTCAAATGATCTCCCAACCGGGTGACACACCTTGATAAGGTGTGTACATTCATGGCCAGCCAGAAAAAAAACCTTTAAAGTTCAGAGTGATGCAACACAAAGCCATTGCCACCATGCACAGGCTTGTCAGTACAATCTACCAAACTCAGTTTTGGGGGGCCATGCAATGAGATTAGAAACTGTTTGACAACTGATCGTTTCAACATACGTATGTTTGAGTCCTGTGTGCAGACCTCTTAGAAAAGGGGTGAGCAGAGTGATCTGACAAAATAGATTTCATGAACTTACTGGTTTTGCCATCAGTGACTTTCCCTGAGTTGAAGCTCTGAATTTCTCTCAACTGCTTAGATAAAATTTACGTAAAAAACAAGTGATTACTCTCTATTATTATTATTTTTTGTAGGTTATTTTATTTACTGTTCTTTGAATTTGTGTTTTTGCCCAATTATGTGTGCGTGGTTTTTGCTTTTTTGTTGTTTTCCCTTTTTGTGTCTATTTTTCATTATTTGTGACCTTTATATTTATTGTCCTATTTTTTAAAAATCTTTTTTCATTCTGTCATTTTCTTTTCATGAAAAAAATGTAGTAAATCCAATGATCAGCCTTCTCTGGCACAAGACCAGGTCCATAACTGAAAGAAGATTATGTAGTCCCAAGAAGCCTTTTGGGCAAAACTGCGAAACCTTTTCCAAAATATCTTCATTTACAGTGAAATTTAATCAAAGTGGTGATAAACCGCTGTGGGTTTTTTTTTTTTTTTTTTGTAACCTGCAAGGCAGGGAAATTTATGGCACTCTGGCATTATATGCTCCTAACTTGGGAGCCTCTTTACTCTGTAAATCTTACTGTGCTATTAACATTGATGCTTTGTCCCCTTCTGTCTAGCAGACTTTTTTCTCTCTGAGGAAGACCCTCATTTGGGTTGAAACGCGTCAGAGATATCTTCTCATTTATACGACAGACTTTGTATTTTGCTGTTGTTATGTGAACATTAGTCTGCTTTATGTTTATCCATGTTTTTATATACTATTTTCCCACTGTAGCTCATGTTCTAACCCAATTGTCCCATTTTTTCATTTGATAAATAAAATCTTTTTTTCATATTAACCCTGACTTTTTCATTGTACGCTGCCTAAAAACCCCAACGTGGGGGAATTTTTTCCTTATGTAGTCCCAAGAAGCCTTTTGGGCAAAACTGCGAAACCTTTTCCAAAATATCTTCATTTACAGTGAAATTTAATGAAAGTGGTGATAAACCGCTGTGGGTTTTTTTTTTTTTTTGTAACCTGCAAGGCAATGTGATAATATGGTAGTATGTGTCGCTTACTACCACATTATGTAAAACGTACCTTACAATAAAGCCCCTCCAGCGACGCTCTGTCACCGCTGAAGGAGCTTCCATCTTCACCCGATCTTCCTTCTGGGTTCGAAGACTCTGGTTGTGTGAGTGGCCGTAGCTCCAACGACGTCACTTCCACGCATGCTCGCGGGGGCCGCCGCTTATGGCACAGGACTCTGAAGGAATGGCCTTCAGAGCACATGCGCAGGTGACGTCACCAGCTGCATCTACAGTAAATATCTCCTAAACGGTACACGTTTAGGAGATATTTACAGTACCAATAGGTAAGCCTTATTATAGGCTTACCTATAGGGAAGAATTATGCATGGGCGTTTACGCCTACTTTTAAAATAAAAATGTTGAATTTCACTCTTCCCTACCAATAAACCAATTACAGCTGGAGAGGATAGGAATGCAGAGGAGTTATATCTAGAGTAATATTGCCAAGACTGTAAGGAAGATAGGTGGCTGCAGATTTGAATGGAAATTCAACTTTAATAGCAGCTTATGATAAAATGGTTTTTGCAGCAATTATAGAAGTTCTACCATTTTAAATTAAGTTTTCCTTTTTTTTAACCCTACTGCAAACCTTAAAGTAACCGCATAAAAGAAAGGCAATTCACTAACAAGACTGAACAAGAGTAATGATAGCCTAGCACACATGATACTGAAGATTATATCAGCAGAAAATGCAATCTGCGGATTGATTACCCGAAATACAATGTGTTTGCCCCAAACTGCAAATCATCCTACAGATGTGCTCAGTATTGATCGGCAGTGTATTATTCCTCTTCTTCCCATAATTCACAACCGACCTTGTGTTTAAATTGCAACGCAAAACAACAATATTTATTTGTTAGAATTATGATCTGACCTCAACACAACAACAGTCTGCTCATCGTTGCTCGTCGTAGCAGTCCGCAAAATCAATAGTCTCTTAAATGACATTGTTAGCTATAATTTCTGTGGCCTCTTGTTGTGTTTCATAGTCAAAATCAAAGGGGCGAGAAGCCTTCATGTAATTCACAGTAGACCGCAAAAAATGAATCCGCCTAAAATGTTACCAAGGCTTGCCCCCAAGGTGGCCTAAAATTTTGCCAAGTGATCTATATGCTGATACCTTTGAGTCCCTGCAGGCCCCTGGTAAGTCATTGATCCCTGTGTCCCTGTCAACCCCCTTCTATCTCAGGGCAATACTGTTTTTGGCACCTTGACTCCTGCTAAAACGTAAGATTAGCTCTAAACTCCTTCAACGTTTAAATGCTAAAGCCTACTGCTTACCTAAAGCCATGTGTTAAAATTCCCCATACTGACTCTGTCCTTCAGTAATCATCTGCATTGTTTCTAAATAATGCTTTAAACATCGTCATACTTACATAGTCATCTTGTTCTGATGACCAGTCTACAGCTCTCGTTGGTCCCTGACTGGCTATGTTACCCCCCCTCTTGCCAATGTCATAACATATGCACGGTTATCGGTGCAGGACCAGAGTTGGCACCAACATAATTGGTTAGGTTGCTGATAGAAGTGCCCAACCGAATTCCATCACTGATGAACAAAGAATTGAGACATTGGCTGTTGAGTGATTGCACAATAAAGTGGATGTTAATCCAATTTATGAAATTTGAGCTGGGCACATCTATCTGCAGTGTTTTGTTATCTCTCTTCAAAGCACTATGTCCCATGGCTGTCTCCTGCCCCGCTCTTTTGATATCAGCCTAATAACTCCTAATGCCGCGTACACACGGTCAGACTTTCCGGCAAAAAAAGTCAGACGGAATCTTTTCATCGGATATTCCGATCATGTGTGGGCCTCATCTGACTTTTTTTTCGAAAATTCTGACGGACCTAGGAATAGAACATGTTTTAAATATTTCTGACGGAATCAATTCCTATCGGGAAAACCGCTCGTCTGTATGCTGTTTCCGACAGACCAAAAACAACGCATGCTCTGAAGCAAGTACGAGGCGTCAGCTATTGGCTACTGGCTATTGAACTTCCTTTTTCTAGTCCCGTGGTACATGTTGTACGTCACCGCGTTCTAGACGGTCAGACTTTGGTGTGAATGTGTGTAGGCAAGACAGTTTCAGCAGGACTCCGTCGGAACTCTGTTGGAAAAACCATCCGAGTTTATTCAGACGAAAAAAAACAGTGATACCAAACAGGTGTGGAGACGTATATCCAAGCAGGGAAGATGGTTACCCAAGCATAAAACGTGAATCCTCAAGGCTCGAGAGATCCCTCACAAGGGTACCCTGCGAGATGAGCTGGAAGCAAAAACAATCTTATCTTTCTTGCAAAATATTAGTGTGTACTAGGCTTTAGGATTGGCAGATGATAATAAAGGAAAATATCCAAAACAATAGAAAAGAAATGCAGCCACCACACCCAGGGAACTGTAGGTGGCAATATATTACATTTTGGGGCTTATATATACTTTGACTCTAAGTTTAACGTATGTGCAGGCAGGAAGTGATTGGAAATTTCTGGACTAAAGGTTAGAACTTTTAGAATTTTGTACAATGATGTTATTATCTCCACCTTCCTGCCCCAGTCAAACTATAACCCCTATTTCTTGGACAGACGTCACAGGTACAGGAAGTGAGGGAAAGTCTCTCCAATAGAGTCAGAGACCGAAATAAAACACTTTTTGTTATTTCAAATTAGGAAAAATATGTCTGGAGTTAAGCTTTCATGATTTATCGCCAAACTAAACAATGATTTTTGTTTATCTACTTGGACTTTCTTTTAAAAAACATGGACATTATCAATAAGGTCTCTGCAAAAATGAAGCTGCAGTTTGTTACATTGACTTACATTCCAGTGTGCTGGAAACTCCAAAATACAAGTACGTTATGATTTTTATTTTATTGTGATTTCAATCATATTTCATGCTCGAAGGTGGAAATAAAGTTATAAATAAAGTTTCAGCTGCCTTGTATTTTCCCTACTGGGCAAGACCTACAGAAGACACGGCTTAGCGCTGTCAGTATGTAACAAGCGAGGCCGGTTATAATTGTTTCTTCCTGTCTTGTTTGGATTGTTGGACTCTGGACATAAGTGACAGAGACGTCTGCCGGATGAAGCCGTGGGAAGCATTTATATGCTATGTCTGATTCTCCGGGATGAGTGCCGTGGTTTGCTTTGTGAAATGGATAACAGGGGCTGCCCCTACCATTCTTGTGCTCTTCGCAGGTAGACTTAGTACAAGTTCATCTCTTCGGGGACAGTAAACCTTTGAAATATGTTTGGTGGTTCCCTTGGGTTTATCCAGGCTGAACATCTACTGGCAGCTGAGCTGCGCTTACTGGTCTGTCAAGTAAAGTGCTCTCGATGTATACGCTTAGTAACAATGACGGATCACAAAAAAAAATGGCTGTGGAGTACAGATTGCCTTCCCTTAGAACAGCTGTTCCATTGTTGTGATGTTAGAGCAGACTTGGCATCAGATACCGTATAACGTTTCATGCTAAGTAATGTGTAAGTAGAACTCTTCCAGGTGTTTATTACCTTTCACAGTAATCACAGAATTCCCCCTGACCTAACCCAGTCTGCTTTACTCTCCAGAAAGACAAAGCCATCTTTGTTCAGACATCATCCAGGGCCACCATCAACTTCCGGAACTGAGATGTCATCTCAAAAGATGATACAATCATGAAAATTCCGGTGCCCCTGCTGCAGTCTCCCACCTTGTGACTTACAAGGTTACAATGCTGCAGAGTGATCTCCATGTGAGAGGATTGACATGGAGGTCAGCAGGAGGAACCACTTAGCGCAACGGGAAGCAGAAGATCAGCACAATGAGGAAGCAGAAGATCGGCACTCCGACAAGTGTTGGTTTTAGAAGACATTGTATGGGAAGATTTCCTTATAACAGAGCAATGTGGGGGGCAGAGGAGGTAAGTATTTACTTTTTTTTTTTTTTTCTAAATATATTCTTCTTTTAGCATGCATGTTCAAGCAATAGGGTCCCTTTAAAACCCAACTCTGATAAAAATGAACATTATCCCTTGCAATGGTGCTGTTACGGTTTACAGTCAGGCTCAGAGGCCAGTAACTATAGCAGTAGAGAGGCTCTCATCGACCAGCTGGATAAGTACAGAAGCAAGTCACCATGGCAGATGATGCCGGCTCACCTTAGGCTCACCTAAGTACAAGACGGTGTTCACTAGTAGACATGTGCATTCGTTTTCGTCCGAATGCATTTTCGTCTGAATTTCGGGTATTTTCGTTATCGTTAACGATAACGAACGTGCAGAATCCAAAATCAGAAAGATCCAACATAAACAAATGCTTTATTTTCGTTTTCGTTGTGACAACAGTTCGATATAGATAGGAGATTCGACATGATGCTGACAATAGCGATCTGTGTCCATCGAACCTGTGGTCGAATGTGCCTAACCTTAGCTCTATTAGTTCAAGATTATTCTACATAGAGAGAAAAGATTTGACATAGAGAGAAAAGATTTGACATATAGAGAAAAGATTCGACATAGAGAGAAAAGATTCAACATTATAGAGACAATAGCAAAAAAGGTTGAATGTGCCTAACCTAACTCTATTAGTCCAAGATTATTCGACATAGAGAGAAAAGATTCGACATTATAGAGACAATAGCAAAAAAGGTTGAATGTGCCTAACCTAACTCTATTAGTCCAAGATTATTCAACATAGAGAGAAAAGATTCGACATAGAGAGAAAAGATTCGACATTATAGAGACAATAGCAAAAAAGGTTGAATGTGCCTAACCTAACTCTATTAGTCAAAGATTATTCAACATAGAGAGAAAAGATTCGACATAGAGAGAAAAGATTTGACATAGAGAGAAAAGATTCAACATTATAGAGACAATAGCAAAAAAGGTTGAATGTGCCTAACTGTATTAGTCCAAGATTATTCGACATAGAGAGAAAAGATTCGACATTATAGAGACAATAGCAAAAAAGGTTGAATGTGCCTAACCTAACTCTATTAGTCCAAGATTATTCAACATAGAAAAGATTCGACATTATAGAGACAATAGCAAAAAAGGTTGAATGTGCCTAACCTAACTCTATTAGTCAAAGATTATTCAACATAGAGAGAAAAGATTCGACATAGAGAGAAAAGATTTGACATAGAGAGAAAAGATTCAACATTATAGAGACAATAGCAAAAAAGGTTGAATGCGCCTAACTGTATTAGTCCAAGATTATTCGACATAGAGAGAAAAGATTTGACATTATAGAGACAATAGCAAAAAAGGTTGAATGTGCCTAACCTAACTCTATTAGTCCAAGATTATTCAACATAGAAAAGATTCGACATTATAGAGACAATAGCAAAAAAGGTTGAATGTGCCTAACCTAACTCTATTAGTCCAAGATTATTCAACATAGAGAGAAAAGATTCGACATAGAGAGAAAAGATTCAACATTATAGAGACAATAGCAAAAAAGGTTGAATGTGCCTAACCTAACTCTATTAGTCCAAGATTATTCGACATAGAGAGAAAAGAATCGACATGAAGATTCAACGAAGCAGTCGCCGCGAGCGCACATTTATGGTCAAATGCTCCGCCCATAGGCTATAGAAGATTTCTAATGTTGGTTGACTAGTAATAATAATTAATAAATATAATTATTACTAGTGTCATACAACATTAGAATTCTGCTATAGCTTGTAGGCGGAACATTCGACCGGAAATGTACGATTGCGGCGTCGTACAGTTTAGCTGCTCCGTCGAATCTTCTTAGAACATTCGCCAGACACAATAAGCCTTCAATGACAGATTCAACCTTAATTATTTCGGCTTTTCGAATGAATGCATTTTTTAACAAAACAAAATAAATAAAAACGAATTTCAGGAGTAACTAAATAAATTAATTTTTCGGACGAAATTCCAAAACTAAATATTTCAGTGTGCGCATGTCTATTCACTAGAGCTCATGATGGTGGAGATGGGTTTTGCTGCATGTTAGTACTAGGTTGATGTCCTCAGGATCGCCATACTGGGAGATGAGCTAGCCGTAGTCCAGTGGCAAATAAAGCAGGTAGGGATAAGCAGAAGTGTAATCAGCAAACAAGTCAACAATCGGTAAAGAGTGGTTGCAGGTTGAGATCAGGCAAAAGGGTAGTCAAGGAACAAGCCAAAGGTCAGTAAAGGATGGTTGCAGGTTGGAATCGAGCAGAAGGCTAGTCAAGGAACAAGCCAAAGGTCAGTAAAGGATGGTTGCAGGTTGGAATTGAGCAGAAGGTTAGTCGAGGAACAAGCCAAAGTTTGGTAACGAGTGGTAGCGAAGATAGACAAGAGCGAGATATTGGCTGAACACAATAATCTGGCAAACATGAAGTGCAGAGACATGGCTTATATTAGGATGTTCATGGGAGGAGTAAAGGTTTCAAAGTTCATAGGAAACAAAGGCGAGGACAGGATCATTCAAGGAGTTGTCCAGCATCTCAAGTGGCTCAAGAAGAGACATTGCCAGACACAGCAGAGTTTGGAGGCTCAGACCCAGATCCTGACAGGGGCAGCACCTGTACCGTAATGGCTATTAGCTCATTTTGTCTAGGGAAGAAGTGAAACATTTTTTACTTACCTGATCCTCCACTCTCCTGGCAGATGACATTCCCCCATGCTTTAGCGGTGGACTGTCCCTTGCTGTCATCACATCCAATGCAGCGCAATGCACATCCAATAGGCTTTGCTTTGGTTTAGATTACATCAGGACCTTAGATTGCTGGACCGTGAGGGAGAAGATGCTGTGAGGACCGGTCTGGCTGTGGAGAGGAGCAGAGATCGGGTAAGTAAACAAGCAATTACCCCTCACAGTGCAGGCCCAGCCCCACTGCAGGGGATCATTTTTAGGTTGCCTGGAGTTGGGCTTTATAGAAAAAAGTGAACCTCTGTTATACTGTACGATACATTATTTGTGCTTGTTATATGACACATTATAAGTTGTATAGCAATTGAAAAGTGAGGGTACACTCAATAGCAATTTCCATCCTCTTTATTAGCCCCATAATTAAAAGCCGCAGGGAATGATTTAATAAAAAAAAAAAAAGAAAAATAGATTATATTCAATTTGCAAGAAAAATTTCACTTATCTTACTTAACCACTTCAATACCGGGCACTTAAACACCTTCCTGCCCAGACCAATTTTGAGCTTTCAGCGCTGTCGCACTTTGAATGACAATTGCACGGTCATGCTACACTTTACCCAAACTACATTTTATCATTTTTTTCCCAAAAATAGAGCTTTCTTTTGGTGGTATTTGATCATCTCTGGGGGTTTTTTATTTTCTGCTAAACAAATAAAAAAAAGACAGAAAATTTTGAAAAAAAAAAAATGTTTTGTTTCTGTTACAAAACGTTATAAATAAGTAAGTTTTCTCCTTCACTGATAGGCACTGATGGGGCTGCACTGATGGGCACTGATAAGGTGGCACTGATGGGCACCGATGAGGTGGCACTGATGAGGTGGCACTGATGATGGGCACTAATATGTGGCACTGATGGGGCACTGATAGGCGGCACTGATGGGGCACTGATATGCAGCACTGATGGGTACACATAGGTGGCACTGATGGGCACTGAAAGGTGGCACGGATTGGGCACTGATAGGCAGCTTGGGTGGGCACTGATAGGCAGCACAGATGTGCACTGATTGACGGCACGGATGGCACTGATGGACAGCATGGATAGGCACTGATAGGTGGCACAAATGGGCATGGATGGGCACTGATAGGTGGCACACTAATTGATGGTACGGATGGATGCCAATCAGTACCAAACAATAATGCCTGCCAATCAGTGATGCGGCACTGATTGGCATCCATTGTGGGCACTGATTGGCATCCATTGTGGGCACTGATTGGCATTCCTGGTGGCCTAGGGTGGCATACTTGGTGGTGACATCCCTGGTGGTCCTAGTGGCGTCCCTGGTGGTCCAGTGTGGGCATCCTTGGGGGGGGGGCTGTGCTGATAAACAATCAGCACACACCCCCTCTGTCAAAGGAGCAGCCGATCGGCTCTCCTCTACTTGCGTCTGACAGACGCGAGTGAGGAAAAGCCAATCAACGTCTCTTCCTGTTTACATCGTGATCAGCCGTGATTGGACACGACTGATCACGTGGTATAGAGTCTTGGTCAGAGACTCTTTACCTAGATTGGTGTTGTGGGGTGTCGGACTGACACAGCTCAACAACGATCACCGCGATGCGCGCCCCCCCGGGCTTGATATCCTGGCAACGTCATATGACGTCCGGTCAGGACATTGAAACCACTTTGCCGCCGTCATTTTGCCATATGGTGGGCGGCAAGTGGTTAATGTGGTAACAATTCACTGCAAAGAATACCCAAGAAATGCTCAAGGAA